>JAEMPF020004268.1:0-14280 GCA_022496165.2 Catalaphyllia jardinei
GGGCTACTAAAAACATTGCAAAATGCAGAATTCACGTCGAAAGGGCTGATGCACGGCTGAAGGATTTTAAGATACTAAGCTTTGTACCCCCCTACTTAAGATGTTATGCTGACAAAGTATTTCAAGTCTGTGCCGCCCTTGTAAATCTTCAGTTTCCACTAATAAAGGAAGGATGTGAAGGTGTAGAATTTGAGTAAGGATGTGCATGTAATGGAGAGACTGAGAGTATTATTTAATTAATATGTATAAGCTAATTGATGCTTAGGGGACTAAAAAGACAACTATTAACCTTGATGTATTACTCTTGTTATTTTCTTTAAGCTTGAGAATCAACTTTAAATTCCAACACGTCAGAGTTAGCCCATCTATTTGACCTTTATGTTTTAGAAAATAAGGGGGCATTTTCTATTTTTGTAATGTATAGTATATTAACGAAATAATGGAGCATTTATCCCAAGTCACATATTATGCAGTAAGACCAGCATTTTCAGCTGAAAGCAAATGCAACTGTAATCTTAAATGTTATGCGAAACACAACAATAATTCTCAATAAAAATGGTTTTGTTTTCATTACTGAACATGGAAGGTTGCTGTTCTTGGTATTGTTCCAGTATAAAAATCGTCTAATGGAAACATGGTACAAACGTCCTGCTGGTTTTAAACCTTGCAATAATTTTACAAGCTATAGTTCTCCCTCAACAATTTTGGGGAAGAGGTGTTTAAAGTAAAATTCCCTGAGCCTGGCAAGGTTTTCTTCCCAGGATGGATCCTTCTTGATTTCAATAATTACACACCAGTGATTTGTCCAGACAACAAAATAACAATAATTTCGTTTGGCTAAGTACATTTGCCCTTGCACTTGGTGCCAGTAGACATGATTCCTTTTTAGTGAGTATGATCCATCCTCTTTTTTCTCCAAACAAAATGTCTCACTTTTCAAAGCTTCCTCAATACTTGCATCTCTGAATGTATAGGAACACTTCGCCTCTAGAACATGGTCTTCACCAACTAATCCATCAGGGGAAGCTCCAAGAACGCCTGACTCGTCAAGCCACACCCCCGTCTTAACAACTTCAAGATGAGTTTTGGCAGTAAAGGTTTTGACTGCTTCAGCCTCATTTGTGACTCCCCATGCCACATCTTTGACACGTGAAATGTCATATTCCCCCAAGAGACGCTTAATAAGGGATGGGGTAACCCTTTTAGCATTGATGACGGAGCCAAAATTGCTTGCAGTCAAGCGTCCCTTCCTCACTAAATGCCAGGAAGGATTGTTTCTCTGACCGACAGTTAAATAACTGATTTGATTTAGAGTTTCTCTCTCTACCTTTAATTTTCGTCTGATAAACTCTATTTGTTCAGCAGCAGTAGATAGATTGAGAAATTCCTCGGAAAAAATCAGCTCTTCCACTGTTGAGACAGGTAGATCCCCCAGTTGTTTTGGCTCTGGGCTTAACAGCCAGCATAGGCCAGTGAACTTTCCATACGCTCGCAATTCTGAGTACAGTGCTTCTCGATCTCCTTGGTTTAGTTGTCGGAGTAAGGCTGTATATCCTGGCTTTGTTGGAGGAAAGATTTCAGCAATAGATTTCCGAGAAATATCAGGTGCATTACGTTTTTTCCATGAACACTCAACATCAGTCCGACTCAAGTTATAAATTCCGTAGATGAACAGAGCTGCAGCATGGCTACATTTGTAAGCTCCCCGTGGACACTCGCACTCGCTCGATTTAATCTCATTGTTTTGGTCAAGGTATATCTAAAAAGAACATTATAATAAACAATTTAACAGTAGTTTTCTATAAGCTTTCAATTCAATGGCGGTCATTTAACGCATTTCACTTACCGTCACATTATACACTTTTTTTTTCATACTAGCGTGGACCAGTCCCTTCAAAACACCTTGACTTGCACTGAAGCTTTCTACATGGCTAGATTTGAAGTGATTTTCACCTCGTGAAACGGACTTATTCTCATTTTCGAAGAAAGAAAGCAGAGAAGCAATTGTCAGCACCGCCATATCTTCTTTCACGTGCGTTTGTTTAGAACAGAAAATTTGGTTGCCATGGAAGCGTGACGTAACGGCTTTAGTACTCTATGAAACTGAACTGAAAACTTTATTTATACTCGAGGGCCTGGAGCGTACTAGGCTCCTAGCTTAAGTAGCTAATCATTCGAAAATTCGTACAGCTCGTCAATTTTGTGACTCTTAGTGTCTTCTATTTCTTGTTCGGCAATCGAGTATGGTTAACCTGTATGAGCGAGCATTTTCGGGAAATGAGACTTCTACAATTACAGGTAGCTTCTGTTTTTATTATAAAGACGTTCGTGCGAGAATTTATTCATTGTAGAACGTTTCTTCGTGTTTTATACCGAGTCCGTAATGCTCAGTCCGCGTTTTATACCCGAGTCCGTATTTTATACCCAGTCCGTAATGTTTAGTCCGCGTTTTATTCCTGAGTCTGTGTTTTATACCCAGTCCGTAGTCCGTAGTCCGTAGTCCACAGTCCTTGTTTTATACTGACCGTGTCAACAAACGATGGGGGACGTTGATCTAAAGTTTAAGACAGAGTTTATCTGAAGCACAACATCAAAGAGAACGAAAGCGAACAAGAATTAGCAGCCAAAAAAGTGGCGAAGAAGACCGAGAAAGAGCGGCCCAGGGCGAGAAAGGAGGCAATATGGTAGTGAACAATGTCGTGAATCTTGAATCAAGCAGTCAGTGCTAGAGAAAGGAGATGAAGCAATACCAAACAATGCCGTAAGGCAGGGCAAGTGAGAGCTTTAGACTGAAAAGAACTGAAATACCAGAAAAATTGACTCAAAAGACCACAGAACTTCGCGTGTCGAGTTACCGGTATGATGTGCAGCCGTGCAAGAAAAGACACATGATTTTATCAGGTGATCAACAACAGAAGTCAAACGTGTTTTATGTGTTTAGTGGATCACAAAACGGTGAACACAGTGGGAAAAGACGTTGATTCGTTGATCTATCGAAAAGATTTCTTCAGTTCAGTCTTCGCAACTTTTGCTGGAGGTTCTGCCGATAGGATGTACACTGAAGTGAATTGCCATATCTGTGGTAAGCGACTTTGTTACATAGAAACTCTTGCGTTTTCCATAAAAATTATCCAGTTGTAAAGTGTATATGAAGTAATTCATATTTGAACGGCGGTTGTAGATGCAAGTGAAGTATGATCCTCGTAGTAAATTTTCCCATTTAAGCAATTGGAAAGAAGAAGCCTGAAAAAAGATCAGGGCTTCAACGGGATTCGAACCCATGACCTCCGCGATACCGGTGCGATGCTCTACCAACTGAGCTATGAGGCCACACATTGGGAGCAAGGTCAATTTATTGAGTTCATGGGTGCTTACCATTTGTCAGAATAAACCGGTTGGGACGACCGTTGAATAATGGTAAGGGTTTTTCCAAAATCAGCAAACCAACCGAACGAAATGGCGCTTACCATTTGCAATTCGATTTCCTGTAATTGTTTTCGGCTGATGAGAGACTGGAAACTTGAAAGTTTAGCAAATGGTAAGGAAATTTCCGCCGTTCCGTTCCGAACGGAAAAATAGGACTACCTGTGAAGGTACTCCACAATTTCCGAATGGAATTTCCGGAAAATTACCTTACCATTTGACTTCAAACCGAAATTTCCTGATTTTCTGGCCAAATGGTAAGCACCCCATATCTCCCGTAAGGAGTGAAATGATGTAAAGTGTATATGAAGTAATTCATATTTGAACTGCGGTTGTAGATGCAAGTGAAGTATGCTCGAGACAATGCTTCATCACATTTCTAGTCACCCTGAAATTTGTCAAAAATAGTCCGCTGCGAGTCTTATTTTCAACTTCTCACCGGAAATGTAGCAAACAAGGTCTCTTGTGTTTGATACATGAAAGGATTTACAGCATGAAGAGTCTGGTATTGTTGCTGAAAATCATAGGTGGTAAGTATTGTAACTGGTCATTACTCAGATACCTAAAAATATCATTTTAATTGAAAATGACAAATTCATTAAAAAAATGACAGATCCAGGGTGAAGGAATTTAGACATTCAAGAAAGGCGACATCCTCATCTGACGTTCCGTGCTCAAATAATTGCTCCGGAGGCGCTATAAACTTTTTAAGTCTCATTTGTTATTGCTAAAGTATTCCTGAACTGAGAGGATGTAGATTCACTCCTCCCCCCCTTCTCCACTCCACACAGTGGAAGAAGCTAAAAAAGTCTAGTTTGAATGAGACTAATGAGGTGAAGAGGCGCTCACACAAACGTTCTACAACATTAATGTGTTTAGTAAACGGCTTGAGCCCAAGAGTATCAATAGTTCGTATGGTGTGATCGTCCTGGTGAGGGTAATGGTGTGCGACGTTTAAAACCTGAGCGCCAGTCATGTTCAGAGTCAAGTGAAAAGTGTTTGTCAGTTGATGGTGTTGTAAGTCTTGCCCTTTGAAACTGCTTAGTTGGTTTAGCCGTGATGACTCGTGCTAACAGTCGTTCGTTTGTTCTAGTAACTTTCGATCCGTCTATTGTTAGTCAAATTGGGTTGTTCTGTTTGAGTTTTGTTCGTCGGCTTTCTTTTATGTCGTGAAAAAGTCCTAGCAAGGTGTTGGTAGTTGCTGCTACCTGTTCGAAGCATTTGCTTTAAGTTGGTGAACCAGCTCTCCAGTCCCAATTAATACTGTGTGGTCTGTTAGTACGATTGTTGAGATCATCATTTTGCGTTGCCCGTTTGTGTTCAGTCAATTGTGTCTTCCGCTAGTCGGAGTATTTCATCCTGTTCACTGCTTTTAGTCTGTTGCTGAACTTGTCCCTGTCTTAATAGTGGTCAGTAATTGTCTACTTCGTCATTAAAAATATGTTTGAACCTTGGAAAAATGTAAACTACGAAGGCTTTTGAAAATAGTATGCCTTTACACTTATACAACTAGTCTCTTAAAAAATGAATAATTTGGTTTTATCAACTAGGTTGATAATGATGTGAAGTGTATATGAAATAATTCATATTTGAACTTTGGTTGTAGATGCAAGTGAAGTATGATCATCGCAGTAAATTTTCCAATTTAAGCAATTGGAAAGAGGAAGCCTGAAAAACAAATTGCTGCGATGATCATACTTCACTTGCATCTACAACCGCAGTTCAAATATAAATTATTTCATATACATTTCACATCATTTCACTCCTTACGGGAGATATGAACTCGATAAATTGACCTTGCTTCCAATGTGTGGCTTCATAGCTCACTTGGTAGAGCATCGCACCGATATTCGCGGAGGTCATGGGTTGAAATCCCGTTGAAGCCCTGATTTTTTTCAGGCTTCTTCTTTCCAATTGCTTAAATTGGAAAATTTACTGCGATGATCATACTTCTCTTGCATCTACAACCGCAGTTGTGGCACACCATACTTCATCTGAAAATTCGTTGATGTTCCGCCGTTGATAGAGGTGGATTGGAATCTGTCCCGGAGATAGGACTCAAACCAAGGGTGAACTTGTCCCAATATATCGCATGGAGACGATCAAGCAGAATTCTGCGATCCACAGTGTCAAAGTCCGCTTAGATCAAGAAGTACAATCAGATCGAAGCATTGGTGGTTCAAATTAAGAAGGGTATCGTTGTTGACTCTTACATAGGCGGCGGAGAGGGAGGGCCCCACTAAACGAAAATTTGGTAACGCAGTGAAAACTACGCTTCCCGAAGTACGTCAGGTTATAAATATAAGAACCATCTGCGAAGCTTTCAACAAGCTTATGCTGTTCCGAGAAATGGTAATCACAAGAATTTGGCTGCAAATGTCATTTAAAACTGAGTCAAAGGCAAGATTATCAAGGTAAGAGAGTGAATCCCCATATAGGCCTTCTGCGGATATTACTCGCGCGATGCGTGGACAGCCGAATTCTCGAAACTACCTGAGACAAAATGGTGGGAACGGCTTTGAATATGTACTGATTTTACTAATAATAATAATAATAATAATAATAATAATAATAATAATAAAAATAATAATAATAATAATAATAATAATATTAATATAATAACTTATACAACTTATAAAAATGATCAAATGCGCTTAACATGTGATAGAATTAAATTTTGTTTCATAGCAGAGATCTTTTCGATCCTCTCACAGCCTCTCTTTTTGTTCGGCCGGACCTTTTTTTGTGCTCGTTTGGCTGTTCATTATTCGGTTTTAGGGAGTCTAATTTGGCAAATTTTAACGACAACGTGAGTTATAATTCTTTGCCGTTGTTTACAAAAGGTTACAACAACGTGAAATAGTCACATTCTGCATAATGAAGAGAATAGGGAGTTTACGAAACCACGACAGCAACGGCAAAGGAAACGTCGCTGAACAAAAGGTTTAATGAGCAGAACAATGGCTGTGCACGTGCGTTATAATTCTTGATACATTTCTTTGTCGTCTTCAGCAGAACGACAACGTGAAATGGCCTAATCTTGCGATGTCTGGTGAACGTGAGCCACGGCGGCTAATTTTTTAAATTCTTATTTCAAAGATATCGCTATGTTCCGAATTTAATTTTGCGATAGTTTTGACAGTGATAAACAAGGCAAATGACTTAAGAGCATCGCGAGATTCGTAGATAAAACATAAATTGATTTTTTAATCGATGTTGTCCTCGGCGTCGCAGTCGTCATTTCGTAAACTCGCTAAAATTTCTTCAAATTTCGACGCTGCCTTACCTATTCTGTTTTGGATATTTCTGACAGTATAGACAGACTGAATGAATCTAGTCTCTCTTGAGATTCGTAGATCGATGTTGTCTTTGGCGTTGCTGCATAAACTGCTTTTTGCTGCTTGGGCAGCGAGTGTCTGCCTGCACTTTCGATCATCTGTTTGTTCGGTTCCCTAGCTTGTGTTTGTTCGTTTGTTTGCTTTGCATTGTGCAAACATTTCTTTGCCGTTCATTCAGTTGTTATTGTTTGTGCAGGGAACACTCGTCTCTTATTAAACTCATATTAAAGTTTCGAAATGATTTAAAACATACCGAGAGCCGAAGCTCCCTTGCTTGTAATCAAAATATCCTAGATTAAGACCCACCAATTAATTTTCGCGTTATTTTATTTACGTCACGCGGTGGAAATCACCGGACAGTTATTAAACAACTATTGGATGAGGTTGAGCATGATATCATGAATTATTAAAACTGAGGTCTGTGTTATCTGCCGAAGCCGAAGGCTGAGGCAGATAATACAGACACAAGGTTTTGATAATTCATGATATGATACGAAAATCGAATTCAATAATTGTTTCATTATACATCTTTTTAAACAATAGCCATTTCTTAGACGTTCATTAGGCGTTCAGCCATTTTGTTTCTGAGGATAACACTCCAAGGAGCCTGGTAACCAGGCAGACGTTGAACTTGACATGATAAATGCTATCTGCAGCAGATATTGCATTATCATGTCAAGTTCACAAGCTGTTGTGAATTGATTGAATGCACTCGACCAATCAGGTTTTTCATAGTGAGTCTGATGTATAATAACACGCAATAACCCCCGCCTGCGTCGATGTTTGTCCTCTGATATTTTCCGTCCAGGAGAAACATAGTCAGCACAAGAACCCGTTGATCTTTAGCCAAAACAACAACAAGCGGGCTGAAGTACTTCGTCTCAAGCGAGAGGGCGACATAAAATCAGTCCGCACCTTCAACGTAAACCCTTCACATTCTTTCCAGAAATGGTAAGCCTAGAGATGTGGTGTGATTTTTTTCTTGAAATATTTCTTTAAACCCGCCAAAAAAATCAAAAATCCGTTACAGTCCCACGTGTGGTCAAAAACACGCAAAAATCAGTGATTAATACCTTGTCATAAACTTCGCTCTTTTTAATCCGCATCAAAATGACACTCCAGTTTGAGCCTGGAAACTTATTTTTGAGGAGTTTACAAGTCTTTTGAGGCCAATTATACTCCTTTAGGTTAATTTTCAACGCCACGAAGAGCCGCTTAAAAATCACAAAAATTCGCTTCCTAAAAATTCACAATTATGGACACTTTTTCAATCAGTAAATTGGCTAGCCGGTAAAAAAAAAAAACAGCTACGATTTTGACGTTTCGAAAGACGAAATGTCAGTGTAAAACCTGGAATAAAAATTATTTTCGGGCTTTACATCAGCGCTCAGTACTCACGCTCTCAAAATCGTGATAATCACAACAATAACTTGCCAGAAAACGAAAACAATAGGCAAGTGCCTGTGACCAGATAATCAAAAGGAACCTGAAAATGTCTTCTTGAATTTGACTTCCTCGGTATTTGGACTTAACTATAGTAGAAAACTCATGTTTAGCTCACCTTCTGTAGTTTCATTCAAATATTAAGTGCCCGCTCGGGATTAAGTGCTGGCGTATTCAGAATCATTGTGATGAGTGGAGTTCGACAAAGTACATCCTCCTTACTGACATTCAAGCGATGCCTCCAAAATAATCCACCTCATTCCTAACCACATTGCTATCCCTTGTTCTTAAACAACAATCCATAAAAGCAGCGAAGTCTTCCAGCGTCAGTCCCTTGCTTGCTAAAACAAAATTCTCTGGCTCTGTTCTCCTCGCGCATGTTACATTCTGTAATGGTACTATTAGCGTCCGAACTGGACCTAATTTGTCTGTCACGCTCACGCATTGCCAAAAATGGTTAAAAGAACAATAAATAGTGAAATTCAATGAGACGTTCAAAGCAAAACAGTTTTATTTTAGAACCAAAAGGATCCAAACTTGACCCGTAAAATATTGCGCAGAAATTTCCCGGCAGAGAAACTGTGCTTTTATGTGTTGTGGGCTCGGGAGGGGGAGGGGTTGGGATTACTCCGCTATATGGGTTATCAGAGGTATGGGCGGCCCCTGTGACGATAGGTTTTTCTACTGTGACGATAAGTTTTTTCTGCGAGCGCTGTAATTTCTGACTGAACGGAAAACTGAACTGACAACTGGGAAAATCTAGCTCTGGAGAGTACTGCTTTGCCTGCGGGAACGAAATCTCGTCACGAATTCCTGGTACACGGGATCTACTTCGATGGTCTTCACTACGGACGCCAAGGAAGAGACATAACTTGGTCCAACAGTAGTTTATTCTGCACTTGGCTATGGAATCGATGTAATCGAATACTGGATGTAATCGTCGTTGTAATCGAAAAACTTTACAAATGCACTTGCTTATATATCACCCCTAACCAGCTAAGTGTCTACAATATGGCAATGAAACTCCCAACATACAATACGAGCGGAAAAGCTTTAATTACGATAGCAAATCGCAATCAACACTACGAAGTTTCTTAAATTAAAAATAGAGTGCTAAGATTAAAGGTTGAAAGGTTTAAGATTAAAATAGAGCAAACTTAGGTAATTAAAAATGAGATACTTAATGAGAAATTCCCAATTGGTGTTACCGACAGCAAGAATAACTTATCCTATGAATAGAACTTTATTACTGGAATATTGTTCAGCTGGCTAACTCTCAAGGAAATCATAAAACGTCTTTAGTGTAAAGTAGTTCAGCTGGCTAGCTTCCAAGGGAACGGAAAATGGATCTTAATGCCGAAAGGAAACCTAAGTGCACCGCTAACGAACTATTTGTGTACTAAACGAAAGTCGGTGTTGCACACGTACAGGTATTCAAATTAAAGAGTTGGCAAAGTACAAAGTATAATATTTGAATTCCTGGTTGTCAACTGGAAAGAGGTTACTGTTGTTTTTTTCTATAATTTTCCAAGTAATAAGGAAATAACTACGCAACGGCGAATTTTCTCATAACACCCCAAAGGGTATAGGTTTTGGACTGTTTATGTCTGAAAAAGGTGTAAATTTTATACAAATCGGATTGAAATAGGGTGTGTTTTTCACTCTGGCTTGGCATCGGGTATTTTGTTTACAATCATGACTGAAGCATTTTTTAATTTTTTTTTGGTTTTTTATTTCTACTTTACATTCCAGGCCTTAAAAGGCCTGGGTCAGGAATGTAAAGTAGAAATATGGTTGGGCAGGTATATTTCTGTTATTTGTTGTTACCAACTTGAACTTTTCCCTGATTATAAAACTCGACATCCTGCCTTGCCTTAACATATTAGGGACCTTAAGATCCAGGACGGGAGCGAGAACGACGGCTGACCGGAAGTTGTTTTCCCTTGAGAAGCATGCGCATTAGAGACCTGATTTGTTTTCATGGTTGCGTGACTCCATCGTGACTCCGTCGAGGACGGCAAAAACACCATTTTGACGTTGTGCCCTTTGTGTACAGTCGTAATGAGCTCTGCTCAGTTTGACTCGGCCCCTTCAAAGGACACAAGCAACAAAAAGCCAGTGTAAGTATTGAAATATTTTTGTTGGCTTTTTTCATGTTTGTTGTTGGCTTTCTGTGGCGCCGGGCTGTCGCGCAGCTATTGCGAGTAGTTTAGGTGTAATTTATCTTATCCTGATATTTTTCTGCTCTCAATCATTGTTTATGCTTTTATAAATACTATTTGGAGAGTCATTTTTATTGAGTTTCTACTTGCGACAGTCATACAGAGTTTATATTTTTCGTGTATTCCGCGTGAAAGAGAAAAACATCTCCAAGAGACAAACTTCCCAAGAATGATTTTCCTGCCTTTATTGAAATAAGACCATTTCTGTTGTGTTTCTATGGAGTTTTGACTTGAATCGCTGAATAGCTGTCTCAATCGGACATTTGTCAAATCTTCTGTTTTCCTCTTCAGTGGCGTGCGGGACCGAAATTTTTCTTGTCGGTTTTCTATTGAACAACTGCACTTAATTTTACTGGTGCCAGTTATAAATTTTTATATTACATATTTTCCTGTATTCAGATCAGCCAACCTCGGCATTTTTCACAGCTCGATAGCTCTTTGTCTCTTCCCTTTTCACACCAAAGTTTTAAAATAGGTCTCACTGTTCCTCACGTCATATTTGTTTCTTACTACCAGAGGGGTTTACCTTTCATTGTAAGGCGTTTATTTGCTTTCCCCTATTAATATGGTAGAGTTTTTGTAGATTGTGTGTTGTTTCTTTCCCTACTCTCACTGATAGGGGTTATTTATTATACCACATTTCGTATGACAGGATGTTCTGGACAGAGGAACATGATTTAATTTTAGTCAGAGAAATGCTGGCGAACAGCCCCTTTGCTGGCACAAAGCGTGGGACAGTTCAAAGAGGTCGGAAGTGGAATGAAATCGCTGAGCACCTTTTGCAAGTAGAAGCCCCCAAATTTAAGGTTGACCAGAGAGGTGTTAGAGAGAGGTATGGTCTGCTTGCCAAAGCATACAGGAGGAAAATAAGAGAGGAGGAAAGATCTAGTGGGATTAGCCCCCCTGAACTGACAGAGGTGGAGCAAGCCCTGGAAGACCTCATTGTGAGAGAAGATGAGGCTGATCGAGACCAACAGGAGACAGTAGCACAAAAGAGGAAGGTAAAAGAAGATAAGAAAGATGCTGAGGAAGCGAGAAAGAGGGCAATGGAAAGGCTGGGAGACAGAACGAAAAGAAGTGAAAATGAAGGAAAGGGGAAGAAAAGAAGATCAAGTGGAAACAACACCCTGGAGTATCTAAAGGAGAGGAATGAAAGGTTGGATGAATTTAAAAAAGAGGAGCTGGAGCTAAAAAAGCAAGAGTTGCAGCAAGAAGCAGCAAAGAATGACGCTATGATGAAGATGATGGGCCAGCAACTGCAACAGCAACAGAAGCAAATTGATGGATTCCAGGCCATGATGTTAACCATGCTTTCTAAAATTTTGGAGAAGAATTGAGTGTACAAGTGCCTTCTTGTTGTATTTTAATGTATTGATTGTCAATCATTTTATCAAATATTGTATTTTCAAAAGAGCATTTTTAATTGCTGTACTTGTTCTTCAGTTTAGCATATAGCATAACATTGTGTGAATTCAGAAAATATCCATACCCCTCCTACATAAAGGCATAAGGGATCCTAGGGGGTGGGGAAGGGGGGGGGAAGACCCTGTTTTCCATACAAATCACTGTTTGTATGGGGAAATTCCAGAGGGGTGAGGGTGACATTGCACCCCCATTATGGACAGAGTAAGGATATTATTTTTCTGGTGTCAAAATCCTAGGCACAAAAGGCCTTTTGGAAAATAAAATCTGCGAAGCACTGCTCATCATACTAGAAAGAAACTGATGTAGACTTTGCAGTATCTGGGTGACAGCTGCCATTAAAAGTTTCATCAAGAACCCTTGGATTCCTGTAATATTTCTTTTATGTATAATTCCTTGTGGAGATTTTCTGTTAAAACAAGCCTACAAACCAAAAACATTTAGCTACGCCCTCAAGTATGAATGACACTTAACCAAAGTAATCTTCCAGAGATGGAGGGTGTAACTGGAAAAACTCAGAGGTTGTGTTACCATAGAGGCAAGTAAGTGCATTCCTTAGTAAGGCACAGACAATGTACATTTTCCCAATGGGGCTTAAATCCAGCTTCAAGTCTTTCTTAAAATCTAAAAATTTAAAATAGTTTATGATGTCTCCAAAAAGCCACTCGACTGAGGAACGAACTTTACTCATGGACTCATTGAAACTCTGCATCTGATGTGTCAGTACTCCATACTGAAATGGTCTTTGCAGATGAACACGGTGGGGATATGCTGGATCACCATAAATACACATTGCCTGCCCAGCTGGAGAAAAGGCACGCCTCTCAAGCTCATTCAATAGACCAGACTCATCCAGCATTGATGCATCATGCTTTCTCCCTTCTGGAAAAGAAGATATAGCGGAGTTTTGAAGTATCCTTGATGTTCAGCTTACAATCTTTTTTTTAAATTAAACAGTTCCTTCAAACCAGTTACAGTAATACTCTGTAAAGCCAAAACCCTTGTGACCTTGCTAGATATGTGTGCTTATTGGGGGCTCAACTCATTTATGCAGAAATACCTACTAATAAATTAACATGTAAGTTTTGTGTTGGCTCCCTATATACATCTGTATGGTAATTTGCAAAACAAATGTGTCTATGTCATAACGTACTGTAATGCATGTGAACTCTGACAATTCATATCAGAGGTCACATGAATAGAATCATTTGGGTTCAGTTTGAAGAAAAAAGCCAACACTAGAAGTGGCCAAGGAATTTAAAAAAATCATATGCCTCATGTTTATACCTTCTCATTGTCTTGGCATTAGTCGAGATGAATAATGCACTAACCTACAGGTCCAAAGAGATTCACAATGAGTCCATTTGGTAGAGCAACTGACTGGAATTTTAGTCCATGTGCACGTTTGTGTCCATTGTACACAGCTCTTTGCATTTCCCCAGGACGACAAATGGGCCTGACCGTGCCATCCACAAAACCAAAACAATTATCCAGGGCGGCACCTTTTGCAAACACTGCATCTGCATATACTTGAAGACTAGCAGAATCAAGAAGGTTGTGATTGTACTCGGTTATTCTATGGCCATGGAGGTTGTAGACGAAGTCAACTACTGTGTTACAGATCATGCTCATCACAGGAACAGGGTGACCAAAACGGGGAATTAAATCTGAGTACCTGCAGGGGTAGCTAAATCTTTTCAGCATAATGCATAGCCCCTCAATGCCATTAGTCACGGATCCCTGGTTGCAGGTGAAAGTTTCAGGTAAACCAAGGACTTCTGCCAACACCGGGATGTCTTCTTTAAGGAAGCGAAATTCCGCTTTACATTCGGCGTCGTCCATATCTTCAAGATCAAATTTTCCATACTCTTCGTACGGAAATTCGGGATTTTTTGATCGATTTGCATCGTGAAGCAAGCAAAATTCCTCGTCATCATAGAACCAAGGCATCTCTTGCATGCTTAAAACTCATTTTAAGGCGTATTTTGACACAAATAACATAAGATAACGAGCTGAACAAATCAAGCGACAGAGTTAGTGGTAAAGAACATTTTTTTACTACGACATCAGCTGGATGACGAATTATTTAAGTTGACATATAAAACTTACGTCTTGTTTTGAAGCCCCAATAACCAAGATGTATGAACAAAAAATGCTACTTAAAGCAGCGATATGAATTGTTTAACATAAACCAAAAGAGACAAAATATTCTGGAAGCAAAATGAAGTCCCCGTCGACAACAATCTTAAGCTATTTATCCATCGCGTGGGACGGGGACCTAGGCCCAGTCCTAACCGTCCTTTGGCGCGCCGTCGTCCTCACTCCCGTCCTGGATCTTAAGGTCCCTATTGTTTTGACCACGCGGCATGTCACGTGATCATTATGATAAAATTTGGTAGATCGACGAATTGGTGGCGAATTTTCAGTCTATT
>JAEMPF020004269.1:0-14278 GCA_022496165.2 Catalaphyllia jardinei
CAATAGTCCAACCAGAACCTTCAGATATCCATTGAGCTATCATGTTTAAGATTTGCTGTTTTGATAATTGTAACGCTTCAGGGTTTTGTGTGTTATTGATGATGGTTAGAGGTTTACTATTGAAGTAAGCGGTTTTGTACACTGTTTCATCTTTTGTTCATTTTTTGAATGTTACCGTAAGCGTTTCAACAAATTTTAGACCTTTCATAGATTTGAGCATACTCACAATATGATATTCAATTGCTTTTCTCGTGTTTTGTAGTTGTTCAAGCGGGTCTTTGTTATTTTTTATGCTAATTTCAAAAGACTTTGTATAGCCCTTCAGGGCTCTAGCAGTTTCCTCTATCTTGGTCCTTGGTAATGGGACTGTTTGTTTGGTTCTTGGTAATGGTATTGGTTTGTAATCATCCCTAAATTCCAATGGTGGTTGAATTATGTTGTCTTCATAATCCTGTACCATCTGTTTTACATTCTTCCTTGGAGCTGAAATTGGTTTGTAATCATCCCTGAATTCCGATGGTGGAGGAATGATGTTGTCTTCATAATCCTGCACCATCTGCTTTACATTTTTCCTGGGAGCTGGGACTGGATTTCTCGACTGCTGTTTCATATTTTGCAGAAACAACAGTTTTATTTTCTCATTTTGCTTCAACAACAAGTTGATAAGTTGAGATTTGGTTAGTTTTGAGAGATCGCGTGTGTTCATACTATATGTTGAGATAATTTTTTCATTCTATATACTATGTTTATATAATTTTTTTTATATCAATTTGTAGTGCGTTTAAATTATAAATTTGTTTGAGAATAATTTTTCCAAGACGATACTCCATCTGTTGAGAATGATTTTATAGTTTTTATAAGACGATATTCCATCTGTTGAGCTTTGAGGTGAAAAAAGTGATTGAGCCTTTAAAATATTGAAAAGTGAAACAATTTTTGATTATTATTTTTGAATATGATTTTTGATTATTATTTTTTATATATTTATTGATCCTTTATGGCTTGGTCATTTTTCATGTGTTTCTTTGTATTTAGATGGTTCCATTTCCCGGCTAATGTGTAGTTCCTATTTCCACATGCAGGACATTGCCATTCTTTATTCACCATGTACTTGGTCTTGCTTTGTGTGATTGATTGCTTTCTTTCTTCTTCACTGAAATGTTTGATTGGTGTATGAATATTTTTTGGTCTTACCATTGTATATACTATATATTTATATATTCTTATAATATTTTATAGTGCGTTTAAATCCTTCATTGGAATCCAACTGTTAAAATCATCACTATATCCCTTCCATTTAACTAAAGCTTGTTTCTTCTTATAGTTCCTCCCAATGACTTTATCAATGCGAAATACATCCTGCGTGGCTTTTAATAATTCGGGTTCATAGAAACTCCCTTGAATATCTTCACCTCTGAGATCCTTTATTTTGTATGTGATTGGATTAGTGTATTGGATCTTATCAACTGCAAACACTTCTTCTGTCCAGTTTGGTGTATAACCCTTATCGAACACATTCCGTTTGTACTTAGATATTCGGACCTTATCACCTATTTTAAATTTTGGTTTCTGTTTTGGATGTTCCCATATCACCATATAGATTGAAGTAAACTGTACCCTAATTCTTTTTCTTTGAAGCCTCAACAGGTGTCATTTTTATGCTTGAATGTTTTGTGTTGTTGTATTGTTTTACTAGTTCAGGTAACATGTCTAGATACATTGTATTACCTTGAACTGTGAACTGTTTCCACATTTTGGATTTAATTGTCCTATTCCATCTTTCAACTACTGATGACTTCTCTTCATTCTCGTTTGAGTACATTTGTATCCCATTTTTCTCTAATAGGTCTTTCACATGTTTGTTATAGAACTCTTTTCCCTTGTCAACCCATAGATATTGTGGTTTTCTGCTTTCCTTGAATATTGAATGAATGCTTCAGTGACAGATTCGCATTTCTTATCTTTTAACGAAACGATCCAACCATATTTGCTGAATACATCGATAACCATTAGAAGATATCGGTAACCCTTATTCCATTTACTGAACTGTTGCATTTCAACTATATCACTTGCCCATATTTCATCAATATGATTTGTGATTACGCGCCGCCGAGTAAAGTTGCGTTTTATGGGTGTATGTAACTCATCTGCTAATTTTTCTTGCCAGTTTTCTTCACTCGACGGCTTTTCCCATTTATTGGCTTCTTAACACCCATACCCAATTTTGACTTAGCTGCTATAGCGTTGCGAGCTATTGCATGTCCCCATTGTCTGTCGTCCATCTTACGATCAGCTTCATTTTTGCACTTCACTTGATCACCTTTTGGTTTATTACCACAAACTGAGTAATCAACATCATGCTGCATACTGACTGCATCTGTTCTACCTGTTGGTTGTTGATATACCTCAAGTATCTGACCAGTGTTGGGATCATACCTCAGTGGCTCTTCAAGAGGGTTTCCAGGCCCTGTATACTTATGTCCAGGCATCACAAAACCCTTTTTAGGTGCAACCTTGAGAATAGCATTATGGATGTCTAACTCTCCACCATAACCTTTCCATTTAATCCATGAGTTGTATGATCTGCTACCTCCAGCATCTTTGTAAGCCTTGTATTGTCTCTTGTATTCAGCAACCAAGGCTCTACCCTCTTTTGCACTCACTTCAGGTCCTTTGAACAATGCAGGTGCAGTGAAAACATTCCAAGCTTTCTTCCAATCAACAAACGGAAATGGTATTGGTAATCATATTCCTATCTGATAGCCCTCAGCTTGTGAGGGTTCAGTCAGTTTCCCGACTTTCTTCCTCTACCTGATATTTTTTTTGACATATCATCGGTGACTGAATCAATGATTTGGTCTAAATACTTTTGCCCAATTTCTTTCATTTTCTTTTTGGAAGTCTCTGATTTTATTGCTTCACCAGCTTAATTTCTACCTAAGTTGAAACGTCCTTTAGCACCTGATGCTAGTCCTTTAACAATAAGCTCATCAAATCCTGATCCTTGTTTCCCACTCTTCACGAATTTGGTCTTTGTTATCCCACATTCAGCACAAGTGCATTTCAACATCATACGCCCATTTTTAGCTTTAGCATATCGTTCGCTCCCTGGAACGCATTCAGTTTGCTTCTTCTGTTTAACACAATATGATTTCACCATTTTATATATATAATTTATATATTTTTGATATAATATTCAATGAATCTCTCATTGTCCATTGTATCATTAATATTGAACACTTTCAATAAATCATAATATGAATTTCCTTTATTCATTTCATTCAAAAAGTATAAACAAAAGTATCCACATGTGGTTGTATTTATATTTTGAATTTGATTATTTTGATGAAGCAGAATCAAATTCTTTCTTTTCGCGTGATTTACCATTTCTTGAAAAGTAGGCATTCCGAAACTTTCAAAATAATTTATTACACCATCTTTTACATAAGTAGCTACCCAATGGCTTCCACTCATATATGATGGTTCAAGATTGTAAATAAATAATGCTTGGTTATGATTATGTGAAACCTTCCCATCTCTTGATAGAACATCATTGATTGGGATGTTGAGATATCTGCACCATTTTATTAGATCATGATTGTTTAATGGGATGTCTTCATGGAATTTAGGTTTCACAGTATTGCCCCAAGAAGTGGAATTTGATTGAACGGGCTGTTTGGTCCTAATAGTAGACCCTTTCCTTTTTTTTGTTTGTTTTTTTTTCCCATACCAACTTGATTGTCACCCCAACTGTCAAAAAACGGTGGCGACCTATATGCACCTATTCTCGGAGCTCCCTTTCCCCCTTTTGAAGGTGGGGTAGGTGATCCAATCTTGGGGGCACCCCTTCCGGTCAAAGCTTTTAAAACCATTGGAATCCCAATACTGGCAAGCAAAGTACCAAGGAAACCACCTGATTGTTTTTTGTTGGTTTTATATGAACACCTAAACCTGTTTGAAGAGCGTCCAATATATCTTTCTTTTGTTTTACAGTTAGTAGGTGTTTGTTTGCAATAAGCTTATCAATCTTATTTTGTGGAATGAGGAAACCTCCAGTTTGTCCTTTTCCAGATATCTTTTTAACATTTTGTTGTGCTCCTGCACTGGAGGCCCCTGCTAAAGCTGCCAATCCCATTGGTTTGGCAATGGTTGGTCCAAATGGACGCGCAAGAGCCAGAGCTGAAGTCAACAAACTACCACGAAGCTGCTTTCTGATATTGGTCTTAGCAAGCTTAATATCCATACCTTTATTCAATTTCCGATTCTTCTCCAATCTCTTCTTTACCATCGCTGGGACATGTAGAGTGTCGTTTCCGCGAAGAGAGTCATTTGTAAGCCTGATTACAATCGTTTTCCTTTTACGGTAAGCATCACCAATATTCTTCTTCTGATTTTCTGATAGTTTAACATTTATTGCAAAAAGCTGAGTCATTTCTTGTATATAATATATGTTATATAATTTTCTGATTATATAACATATATGAAATGAGGAATATCTTATTACTGACTTTTTATACTATGACCAATTCATTTCCCACCTTGTCGATTACGACTGTCTCTTCGTATAGGACAGTAGCACTGAAATTTGCAGCACTATTTCTGCTCAGTTTATACCTGAATCTCAACTGCTTTGGGTCTCTAGTTACTTTATCTGCTTGATAGGACAAATCAAAATATATGAGAGAATAGAGAGAGTTGTAATTAGACATGTTGAGTTGGGTACCGCTATTGTAATTATTCTTTCTCATTCCACATGACATCACATCGTTGAAGATCCTTACCTTTGATTCTGAATCGTATTCAGTTTCTGGATAGAATACTCCATTTCCATATTCCAATCTACATGACGTGAGACTGCTATTATTATTAGCCGCATTCAGTTTAAAAGTATCGAAGTGGTAAGGATTTGTATCTTCATTGTTTGTTTTATTTCGTTGGAGGTAAACAAAGACGGAAACAACATTGTCAATACTTGGTGAGATCTGGAAGAATCCACTGCTCTGTGTTGGATTGGAAGCTGTATACAATTCTCTTTTATACGTCCAAGAATCCTTTGACAAAAAGGATTCGATAAACATATCGTATAAAGTGTCCTTTGGTAATAGTCTCGGAACCCATAGTAAGAATCTATTGACAACAACTCGACCAGCAGCTGCTCCAGCTGCCTTATATATTAATTCTGTGTCATTCTGTAACTGTATATCGAACTGAAGTTGCATTGGGACCAACATTTTTTTATGTAACTCTTCAAAGAAACTGTATCGATGAAGAGGTATAATTACATTGACATCTTTGGCAGCATTTTCAGCTCCACCACCATCACCAATTCTTTTCGTTAACTGCCTTCTAGCCTCAAATCCTGTATTTCCAGCAGCAGTCATATCATCCAAATTTGCTACATCCAGATACCAAAAACTATCTTTAGCTACCGAGCGACTGAAATCATCACTGTATTCTAAGAGGCTCTTGACAAAAGTTACTTTATGAAGATTATCAGTTTCATATACAACCTTACCAGCACTCTTTATCGTCAAATGGTTAATTAATGAATGAGCTCCATTAATAACTGTTGATCGGGTTGCATCTGGAATACCTGTACCATCAGCCAATGCCTGTAACTGAAACTGCACCTCAAAATAAGCATTGTACCAATCATAGAACGCAGACCTGTCATTGATTGTGAACTTATACCCATTTTTTTCTGGTGTTGATTATTTTGTGGGATCTCAATAACATCATTCAGTTGAAATCGAACCAACTCATATCTCTGTAAGTATTCACTTGTTCTGAAAGCCATTATATTATTATATTACATAATTTTACTCTACCTCCTTCTTTTCAAACCTGATCCTGATATCAATCTATCGATGATCATATCTGTACTTTCTTCTTGCTGTCTCTCATCGCCAATTCTCATATTCCTAAGCTTTTTCATTATCAGGTCTCCTGACTTCTCAGATTTCTTTTTATTTGCCATTTCACTTAAATGTGAAACACCTGATTTTAATGCCTTCTCACCTGATTTCTTGGCGAACTTTTTTACAACAGATGACGCAGCACTCTTCATTGGTTTGAAAATATTATCAACGATAATCCCTGATCCTACATGTTCATCCACAAAAATACCAAGCTTTGGATGATAAACCCTAGTGAATTCAAATGGTTTCATTATATATTATTATATTATATTATTTTTTCAGGATTAATGAAAAAGATGTATCCGCTCCATTCAGGTCAATTAATCTCCTTTTTCCATCCGTAATGTGTATCCTGATACTGTTTATACTATTCTTGTTGATGGGATTAAATGTAACTCTTCTCGGTTCAATGAAGCGCACTGGTTGAGAAGGAATAAATGATGTCTGTATCTTGACCGTCTACAAGTGAATCATTGATAAGGTCGCAGTGGATATTAAGAATGTCTGTATCTTGACTGAGATTAGGCACCTTTGGTCCTATATTCTGTTCATTTTTCAATATTTCTTTATCAAACCCAACTAGGTCATTGAAATTGCTTGCTGTTAAATCAAGTTGATAATTCTTGGCTAATGTGACTGTGACCCTAAATGTTGTATTATCGAATTCGAGTGATAGGATAGGATACTTATTATTAGCACCATCTTTGACAATCTTCGTTATGTCCTTGATGTATGTATCAGAGTCAGTATAGTTCCAGACTCCTGCTGGGAAAGTGATGTTGTGAAATGATGAACCGTTATCAGAGCTGTACTTTATCAATTGATTGTTGTATGATGAATTTACATTGAACCATGTGAATGACATGTTAATGATTCGGTTCAAGCCAACTACATATTGAGAATTGCTATCCAATATTATGGGCCTGTTGAATTTGGTTATAAAATTCTGAGGAGTGTTGTTTCCTTGATCTTTGACACTATATGATGATAAAACAATCTCGCGATCCATGTATATATAATAACTACACAATTATACTTTGAAATACTGATTATACAATTTATTATATTGCTGTCTATTGATTGTTGGCATTCTCAATAATGTGTCCAGTATATTAACTCCTGTATTTCTCATCTTAATTGATGTATTGCCTGCAATAACCTCACCAATAATCAATTCTAATTTTTTGAGAAGCTGCCTTACATCATTGAAAAATATGACATTTCCACCTCTCTGTCTTCTTCTTCGGCCTCTTATCCCTGAACCTTCTTTTTTATATTCTTCAAGTTTTACATGGAGTTGATCAATGTATTTTCTCAATGCATCTCTTTGCATATCTACTCTTCTGTAAATCATAACTTTTTCACCCTCCGAATATTGTCCAGCTTTGTATTTTTTTTGTGGCATCTGATTTCTTACCTACCAATGATTTACTTAAAGATCTCGCATTTTTTATCATCCTATTAAGATACATTTTTCTTCTTTTGTTCGTCATCATACCCTGATTAAGACTTTTATCAACACTTTCCAAGTTTGGTATATTAAAATCATCCAATACCAAACGAACCATATCATCATCATCTATTGTATAATTAATATCTTCATCGAAATCGTAATCAGGTGGCTTCTCTTCAGGTATCGGCTCTTCAAGTATCGGCTCTTCAGGTAGTGGCTCTTCAAGAATATCCTCATATGCTGGTGGTCTCATTCCTAGTTGTTTATCTTGCTGGGGTGGTACCTCATCACCAAACAGATCTTCAAGACCCATTTCTTCAACTTCATCCTCAATATCAATGCCGTAATTCGGAACTGTCGCTTTTTTTGGTGGTCTTTTTCTCCTTTGAGGCATTCTTAAATCCAAATTACTGTCAATTATATCATCTAATTTAATTGTCACTGGTTTGAATACCTTCGCAAATGAATCTTGGCTTGTCTACTGATCGATTTTATGTTGTGTGATTAGATCATGGACATAATTGATTTTATTCCCTAATTTGGTTTTACTCTTTGCAAATTCTTTCCATTTAATTAAACTCATTTATTTTTATATTATCACGTTACATAAAAAAACAAATTTGGTTTTACTTTTTAAAATATTACATTACATAAGAATGACAAATCATATACAAAAAACGTTTAACACCGTGTTGAACACCATGTTGAACACCATGTTGAACACCATGTTGAACACCGTGTTATATCGAATTAATAAACTGATATAATATAATGAGAATACCGAATTATGATGTTGAAGACGATGTGGTCTCAAACTTCAGACAACTATACGATTTCATGCCTCATCAATGTTTTCGGATGCTGATTTGCGGCCCAAGTGGTTCAGGGAAAACAAACACATTAATGCATATGATCTATAATCTGCTTTATTTTGATAAAGTTTATCTGTATGCCAAAAATTTAGAATAGTCCAAGTATCAGAATCTCATGGATGTCTTTCAGCCGATAAGCGATGAGGTTGGTTATGATGTTATTGAAGCAAGAAATGATGAAATTATTCCGGTTCAAGATCTTGACTCTGACTCACAAAAAATCGTCATTTTTGATGATTATGTATGTGATAAAAACCAAAAACCATTAATTGACTTTTTTATACGAGGGAGATATAAAAATTGCAGCGTGATTTATCTAAGTCAAAGTTACTATAAGACACCAAAAGACATTAGACTGAATTGTTCTCACTTCTCCATTTATGAGTTTCCAAGTGCTAATAAGAAGAGTTTAATTTGCCGTGAAAACAGTATTTTAAAAGAATCATATGAAAAAGCAACCAAAGAACCATATTCCTTTGTATATATCGATAAGCCACGAAAATTCACCACCAAAACTGTCAATGAAAAAATATAATCTATTAATATAAATGAGTTATTCAAACGGACTTTTACCTTCGTCATCATCAGCCATTGGTAAACGTGGACTACCTGGGTTACCAGGTGTTGGATTCAATTTAACAGATGATGGTAATTATGATATTGAAGGGAAGCGATTAACCAATATTGGTGAGTCTACTGGCGACAATGATGCAGTCAGTTTAAAAGTGTTGAAAGAACATACTAAAGTCAGTCAAAATAGTTATCATTTACAACCAAGTTTCCGATTTTATAAAGACTTTGGTGGTAAGAGTCAATTAACTGTAGGGTCACCACCAAATACATCGCCAGACCATTTCTTTCAAAATCATAAAGCGCATAATGATGCTTATGTAATTGAGAAAGAAGGTGATGATACTGATTTTAGTGGAGAAGCATGGTCCAGTATAAAAATGAAAGGTAATCAATTAGAGAGTGGTACTTATACCTCTGTTTTTTAAATATTTGTTATTGGTAATGCTGGTGGTTTTCTTGTTGATGATACAATAATTTTCAATGTCCACGGTGACAGTCATTTCGTCATGAAAACATTTGACAGTGATAAAATTGATGGCAAATACACTAAATCAATCATTCAATTCACAACTGATGGAAGAGCTGGAGTAGATGATGGGATAAAATTCCAAATTAGATATTATGGTTCTCAATACAATAAAAACATTAAATTTCTGTTTTATTCAAGAGTAGTGAAGGGCAAATACTCAACAACTTTCAATCACGCTATTTTTGATGTCAATGATGTCCAGGATAATCACAAGATTCTATATTTCGAGAGTTTGAATCTAAATAGTAATCTCATCAACGGTTTAGGTGATAGTAGTGGTGTGGGCTAGTTCAGTACGGATTTGACAGGTATTGTTATGGAAAGGAGTTTTATTGTTTTCTTGAGTTTGACGTATCCATGGTAACCAGAAGCCCCGCCCCCTTTGAGGGTGAATGAATGACGTCATTAACCTCGTTTCCGTGTTGGCCGAGTAAAAAGCCTGGTTTCTAACATAAACAAAGACAGAGTCTGATATTTCCTTTGTTAACTTTTATTGAATAATAACAGCATGAATTCCGAAGGGAGAATTGATTACAATTTTAACGTTTTCTTCGCCTGCATGATTCTTTTCACAATCTTTTATGTGAGTGTTTTGTTCGCGGGTAACTTTTCGATGGCCTTGATCATCTTTGTATCCGCCTTCCACTTATCTCTCAAATTCTTAGCGTGACTGTAATCGATATCGTGCTGTTTGGCAATCTTGTCCAGTCGATTGATGCCCTGATCACCTCGTTTTAATCTCTTGGCCCGCTTTGTTCCTGGACCCATAAATTGGTACCCCGGCCAGTGAAATTCAATCCCCGTTTTGCGTAACCATTTTTGAATGTCGAAACCACGCCCTCGTTGACGGTACTTGCGCGTACGGGTCTTAGGCCGTGTCATAATCTTGTTGTAGATTTCTTCTCAGTTTCTTTCCTTTGGCCCAATCTTCCCAGCCACTAGTAGGTTTCAACCGTTCGGCTTCGTTCTTACGTTTTCCCTTGCCTTTGCGCTTGTCTTTACCCAGGAGAATGTCAGTCTTTCTTAGGAGCGTTCCCAGAGCCGAGTCAGGTGGCGGAATGGGTGATTTAGCAGCGGGTGACTTCTTTTTAACACCTGAGGTGGAAGGTCTGACGGGTGTCTTTTCTTTTTTGATATGTGCTTTTCCGTTACCACCTCGAGAAGCGCTTTTGATCAATTATTTGAACATGGTTTCAAAAGGACCCTTTACCAAATCTCCTTCCTCCTCATCTTCCCCTTCGCTGACATCACCACTATTGCTGGACAAGGGTCCAATTTGTCTGATACGTTTGGTTAAACGACCTCTCTGACGTACTAAAGGTTTAATTTTCTTGACTGCTATCGAATCCGGAATCGATTTATCACGGAGTATCACGTGACTTTCGGCGGCCAATCTACCCGCTTTGTTCAACAAGGCATTGTCGGTGATTTCTCCTTTGTAATACTGAACCAATTGGTCAAACTCTTTTGTGGGTAGCATCATGACCTCTTCTGTCATTCTCAAAATGTTGTTGGAGTAACGTTTCGTAGCAGTCTTGCCAGTAACGAATTTCTTGATGAGCCTTTCCTAGTTTCAACTCTAAGCTACGTTTTGTTTCTTTTGCTGTACAACACTCTTCGCACAACAGGAGGGTATCACCTGCTTCGGTCTCGTCGCGGTGTTGTTTGCAAGCTGAACACAGATCCTCGTACTTAAATGCCATATGCTCTTGAAGGAGGACATTGTAAGCTCGATGCCAATACTCCACTTTATGTTTCAGGACGTCTTCTCTTTCGTTAGCTCGTTGTAATAACTTGACCAATTCCGCTCGATGCTGATGTTCCACATTACGTTTCAGAGCGTCTTCTCTTTCATCGGCTTGTTGTAGTAACTGGATCAATTCGCTCAAGGGGTCTTTGGGTTTGGGAACAAAGTCGTAACCTTGCAGGGGATAACCCTGGGCATCTCTGCTGTTTAACATCGACATGCGCGAAACACGTCGTTCAAACCTTGCCAGAATCCACTACCCTTTTGTTCTTGGAGATGTTCTCTTCGCCTCTTGACCGAGTTTCTGCGTTTCCCAACCTCACGTAGCGTTGTCTTATAGCGATGCAGTTTAGCCATGGTGATTGGGTGAACGGGAATTCTATTTCGTAATAGGTTGAGAACAATTTCGCTCACGGCATTGATTTGATCTGCATTAGCATGTCCTAACATCTCCTGTCTCCTGTTCCGATTGGCCTTTTTGAGAATAGCCTCTAAGAAAGGTCGCTGTCTTCGTAATCGAATCATACTTCCCAAGGTGCAGGACGTCTGTCGTAACTGCCAGTGACACCCTTCGCACCCATTCTCTTATACCTCTTGTCCTTGCTGAGCTTGTACCCGATCTTGGCCGCGTTCTTGAGAACAGTAAGCAGTGCACCTCCATATTGTCTCTTATTATGTTTGCGTCGAGTCCGTACTCCGCCTCGCCGTTTAATTTTTTTCTTGCTGTTTGATTTATGTTTCATCTTCGACGTTTACGCGAAGCAGTTTCCAAACCTTTTTTCACACCGTAACCTGCGGCACCAGAGATTCCACCTAGCGCCGCTGCCTTCCCTGCTGCTACTAAAGCTGGAATGAGAGCTGCCAATGGTAACAGTCCACCTCTTTGTGTCCTCCTACGTCGCCTCGGTTTTCTACGAACTGTTCGTTTCCTCTTCATGACACATACTACCACTCACACACAAGTGCTCCCGCTTTTATCGACGTGGTCGTAGCGAAATCTTTGTTCGTATTCTTCCACGCACTTGTCGGATACTGGTGGTGTGAAATCAGTGATTGTGTCATCTAAGGTTTGCATCTTGATCAAGAACCCCTCAAACTCCTCCATCGGAAGCCCGTGCACGTACGTTCTCAATTCTCAATTCTTTGTCGTAAGTAGTGTAGGCGAAGCGACACATGTCGATTTTGAACGAAAATTTTTTGAAATCATTCCACCCTTTAATCACAGTTCCAGCGGCAGTTAAGCAGGCAATTAGGAGACTGTTTTCTAGGACGGATCCTGCTACGATGCCTGCTGCCACGATCATCAAAGCCAAAGCGTTCAAGCAACCGTGGCACCATTTAAAGCGGTAAAACATCTGACGATGACACCACCACTGACGGTGGTAAAAGGCAAACAACCCATCCAATCGGTAGAGCAAATCTTTGTTTACCAACAGAGGCCTTTTCTTGGCACCGTTCATTAGAGATACAGTAGTGATTGAATCTTGGGGAGAACTCATCGCGATGTCTCGATGAATTTGTGACACCGCACACATCCTTCGTCCTTTAAGAGGTGGCTGAGAATCCTTTGATCGTCTAAACTGCTAGGGTGTAAATCCAAGACCATGTATCCGAACGGACGTTCTGTCAAACGTTGAAATGTGTCTTGTAAAACTTGCCACTGGGTGGGAAACGCCTGTAACAGTAAATTCCTCATGCCTAATTGATCTCTTGGATTCTTGAAGGCTACGATGTAGTGAGCGTTCCTGGAAATACTCTTGGCATATTTTCCCGGGGGAAACATGTCTTGGCACAAGTAGAGCACGGTAACGTTCTGATGATGAGAATGTTTGGTGAACAAATCCAAAACCCGTTTATCGTTCCCTCCCTCAGCCATTAGATCATCCAACACGAGTAATCCGCCTTTAGGAAACCACGTTTTCAATTGTTCTGTGTCAGGAATACCTTCATGGAACTTGATCCCCTGTTTTTTCATAGCTTGAAACCCTTCTTGCCACACCCCATAGCAATAATGTATTTGGGAGGGTGTCGTATGAAACAAATCGAGGTTATTCAGTAAAAGTTTGGCGGTAAACACCGTATTGCCACATCCAGAAGGACCTACCACCAACATACTAGAAGGGGTGTGAAATCGAAAAGCCTCACAGCGTTCCATGATTCCAAATGACCAAAGACGTATGGGTATGCTACTTTTGATTCCACATAAAAAGGAAGAAGATCATCCCTGTATGGGTCGAACCCCTCGAGGGACAGTCCAGGATACTAACTATTGTACTACAAGATCATCTCACAGAAAATCGTACTTTATTGTCAGACCATCCATGATTACACTAAATGTCTCACACCGCAACGAGAAGTGTCTTGGTGATGTTTCATTTTACACACTTGATCCCATTCTAACTCTTTTTCGATCAACGTCTTTAACATCTGGCCTACTTTGTGATCATTGTCTACATAATCATGTTTCGAGAAACGCCTCAGGAACTCGTTCATGCTTTGATCTCTTGCTCTGTCTTTTAAATAGAATAAAGCGTAGTCGTCACAACTTTTACTGTAAATCGATTGCAGAGACTGTCCATTGTAAATCACATATTTCCATTGACGTTTTAACCAATCTTGCAGGGGCTCTGTTGTCTCGTAAGACTCCAAAGGTAGGGCGTAACTGTCCATTACCTCACATACATTCCCACTATGGGTCCAAAGCGCCAGCCAGTGTCGGCCCGGTCTATGGTGTGGATCTGTGTTCACAATGTACCCACGGGGTTCTTTCTTGATCGGTCGACGTGGTAATCGATCGCAAGCCACCGTCCCGTAAAAGTAGGGTTTCAAGTTGACATCCGCTTTCGCCAGATGATCCAGTTGCACGTTATTCAGAGGTACCTTCTCCATTAGCGTTGATAAATGTCGTACAGCACGGCTTTGTTCTTGTCTATTTCCAAGAGGTTCTCAAACTCTCCGCACAAGATGACAGTGATGTTGGCACCTGGTGCTACACCGAAGGTCAGCACTATCTGTAGCTCCCCTGACTGCTTGGGGTTCAACACTGGACTGTCCAAACATCCGTTGGCTGCGTTGTCAAATACAAACAGTGTGCAATTCTTGCCATGACCCCAGTCTTCTCTTCTGACCATGTTTCCCAGATGCTTGCACAAACATCCTGTCGCTTGTAAGAACCGATAGTAACCT
>JAEMPF020004270.1:0-5000 GCA_022496165.2 Catalaphyllia jardinei
TCTTTTTGGCATCTTTGCAGATTCAAGGAAAGAAGTCAGAGCAAAAAATTTTCAAAATCTCACTTGAAATTAATGGCAAGGACTGCATTAAAAAAACAGTTGTGCACTTCACAGAATCAACAGAGACAGCGTGACATTGATTGTAAGGCTCCTGAAATTTGCACAGTTGACGAGAGACTGTTTTCATAGATGTTTGATAGCTACAGTAGTTATCAATGAGTTGTCAAATAGATGCTACAAGACAGAATCTCCGAATACAACAGCTCGCAAACATCAGAAATCATTACACATGAATTTCAAACAATTCACACAGGAACAGTCCGGTCCATATCCATTTCTGGATATCTTTTTCCCGTGATATTATTGGACGAGAAGCCACCAAAACAAAGCAAGGTTGGCCGTGAGAAACTGGGGTTAGTCATTTGGCGGCATGAAAATTTTTTCAAAGCGGCCATATTGAAACGAGAAAAATTCACGCAAAAAGTACATTGCAAGACAACATTTATTGCTATATTTCTACTACATCTTACATCATCTCTACACACATCTCCTCTGCATTCTCAAACTCCTTAAGAGTCTCTCGAATTTTCTGTAGCACAATGTCTTGGTGCACTAGCCGTCCCTCGATACGCAAAGTCGCTGGGATAAATGCCCCACCACCTGCCTGCCTGTTTTTTACGTATTTCTGGGTTGATGGAGGCTTTACTGGTAAAGATGGCTCTCCATTGACAGTCCTGTCTCAAAACGAAAATGATGAAAATAATGAATGAGCGAAAATGAAAGACCCAGTCAAACAGTGAACGAACAAATTTTATCGTTATTGTTCTTGTTTCCCTGTATTACCAAAACTATTCTACAGAAGCATAGCATTTTGGTTGAGTGACTACATGTAGGTGAAGACTAAGCCAAAAATTGTGCTCATACCTTAATTGTCAAAAATGAATAAGTCGAATAATTATTAATGTTAGGGTTAAAGGGTGAAAACCCTTAATCCCCAACCATAAAAGGATAATTCTGCTTTCTCATCTCCATATATTCATTATGACAGTAGTGGGGAAGAATTCTTTCTATGTCACGAGAATTCATGACGGCTGATTTTATTTTTAATTCTCATAACCTTCCTGATTGATTAAGCAATGATATGAAAAGGAGAACTTTGATGTTGATCACTATTGGGGCTTAAAGGCTTAATTGAAATTCAAGACCATATAGTAAAATTATTGGCTTTATTTAAACATGAATATTATTGTTGGTTTGAAAATACTTTTTGTAGAATAGAGTAAGGTTCCTGTTGTATAAATATCTTAATATAAATATCTTAATATTATGTATGCGTGATATTTTCTCAACTGATTCATATTTACAGAAACTATACAGTACAGTGTATGCACCATTTTTCTTGCGCATTTTGAGCGAATAATTCGTTAAAAGGCCTAACTTTATCGGTACTGGTTAATATTTCGTTTAAACTGACACTGCAATTTTCATATTCTCCATGATACACCAACTGAAATAAAACTTGTAATTGTGTTACTCCTGAAAATATCCATACTCCCCACATGGCAGGTTATTGTTTCATTTGAACACCCATCCACTGAAAATTCCAGTCTAGGGTCATAGTTTCATTTTAAAATTTTTGCCTTTTTATGCCCCTCTTCTCCCCTTGGATTTTCCAATGACCCCATTGGGTAGGTATGAATGTTTTCTGGAACCATACATTATTCACTTGCAGTTTACACACTGTATGGTGAGCAAACCTTGTGACAGAACAACATCAAGATTGTCTGGAAAATTATGTGGACTGATCATGTGAATGTAAATTCAAGAACTCTATCCACAAGCAACTCTCTTCAAATAATTATTTTCAGAGTAAACAAAATAATGTAATTAACAACAATGGAATGAATAAATAATTAAGCTTAATAAGAAGATATTCATATTCTAGTATTCTCGTGTGGTGGAGGGAAGGGAGAATAGAAGAGATGGGCAATAGACCAATTTACAGTTGTTGGTTGAAGCGAGGATGGATTCAACCTTGTTTTGAAACAACCCTTCCTGCTTTCTTGTGTAAATCATGATTCTTGTTCTTATGATAACTAGTATTGTTCCAGCATAATTTCCGTAACAAAGGAAAGGTTGGTATCAAAACAAGGTCATCCCCCTAGCTTGGTATTCATACTACACGCACAACTGTAAAATGGTATATTGGTGACTTCTTGCATGCAAAAGCACCCATACATGTACACCTTATTCCAAAATGGATGCCACTTTACTATTCTTTTGTTCACTTGCAAATTAGCTCTTATTGCCCAGTTCTTAGAATCGAAATTGAAAAGAAAATTTACCTTGAACGGGACTAAATGGGCTAATTTGCAAGCAATACTAAAATGGCGGCAATTTTGGAATAAGGTTAACACTGCAGTGTACCCACAGTACCAAATGCGAGTGAAGTGGAACCTCAATAGTTTACTGGGAGAAAATCTACATCTAAATTCAGAACTTATACTTTAGTAAAATATACTTCAATCAATCATCCTGTCCCTCCTTCTTCTGAAGTCAATAGTTTCTTTGACAATGTTTGTTGATAAACATACACTGATGAGTCAATTCAACCTTCTTGTTCCTCTTCCTCAGTAATACTTATTTCATCCTGTGCTGCTTGTTGTTGTAGCTCCTCAATAACTTCATTATAAAACATGATTAAGTGCTCCTTTTTTACTTTACTGTGTTGTACTTTCAATAAGTCAAATTTCTTTAACAGGACTTCTCTGATATCTTCATCTGAAACCTGCTGTAGCTTTTCTGCAATTCTTTTCACTATTTCCTCTTTGTTGGCATTTTTAATCCTCAGCTGTCACAAGTAGCGTTTGCACTTCAGCTTCACCTCTTTTCTTACCATCTAAGAAGTGCATGTTCAGCAGTTTACTTCTGTTTTTTTGCAAAGCCTCTTCATAGTTTTTCAGTTCTTGATCCAGTGCAGGGCCTTCCAAAGATTTGATTTCATCTGAATATTCTCCTTTGAGATACCTTTGTTTCAGACAAAAATAATTTTTCTATGTAACTACAGTGTATTAGACAGTAGAGACATAACAGCCTCTCCTACTGAAATTTGTAGTCTTGGACAACTAGTTTAGCTTATGGGTTGGTCAATTTCTGGCGGTGGTTGGATGGGAATGACAATATTGTGCTCACTACATCAACTATAATTTATCAACAATCACAAGGTTTAGAATCTTCAGACTGAATAGTGGAGTTTTGTATCCACTAAGTTTTGTCCATTGATAACTTCACAACAGAACTTAAATCAGGTACGGTGTTCAACATACTGTACCTCTCCTTTCGCAGTTTAATTCTCCAGGCAAGAACTTCATTGACTCATCTTTAGGATTTCGTAGACCAATCAAAGAGAAGAGCCAATTCCGCACCTGGAAACAAACACCATGTAAACAATTTACAATAAACACTTACCCCCCCCCAAAAAAAAACAGGACAAATTCATAATTCATTAAAAAAAGGCTCCTATGATTCAATATGCTACACATATACACCTGCCTGTTAAACACACAGTTCCAAAAAACAGCTAGTCATTGGACAATGTGCAATGGAAATGCCACAGACTGGTGTCAGACATTATGTTCACACAAATTAAACACGCGATCACAGAAAAGTTTAAAGTCAAACTCACAAGTTTTTTTACCTCTTCTAAAAAGGAAACACAGCATGTGATTGAGTCTGACCACATTTTTGTCTTTCTGTTACATGTACACACTGTATGCCCGACCAAAATGTGGACTTGGCCATAAATTGTTGAGTCATTGAAAGATAGAACCACTATTTACAGCACTACACTCATAACGTTTCATGTGACTATAAATTATAACATGTTTACACCAAAACATTTATGATCATCCATGAGCTAGAACGAAAAGAAAGTCTAAGTTCATGAAATGATTTCTGACGTAAGTGTAAAGATAGCGCCAGATCGAACAGCATCAACAATTTCAACAGTCGTGCAACAACACAAAACCCTCGTGCAACAGACAACAATCTTCACAAAACAAACGCCATTTATCATAGTTTCAAGCAGTATTTTTTGTTCAAGTAAAAAAAATGCTACGTACCTCAAATTTTCAATAAATCAATGAAGAGTCCATTCAATCGGCGTTCACTATGCGGGCGTCAACTTAACTTTAAATTCACTTCACTCAGTGTCGAAACATTGGAAGCCAGCCATCTTTCTTTCCTTTGATGCGTTCCCAGAGGGTGCATCGACATGTGTACCAAAGGTTCACGTGATATATCAACAAGCCTCAAGTGCCAGGCAGTCAAACTGTGGGACGAGTGCGACATCGAGGAGAAAATTGCCGGTCTTGTAAACAATATTTTGACCGGAGAGTTGTCACAAGATTCAGTGAAGGAACGAGGCGAGAAGTATCCGCCTCCAGCAAATTGCAAATACCTCACCGCAACCATGGTGAATGAAGAATTTGGAATCTGTTGTCTAGAAAGAACAGGTCGGTGGATTTGGCTTTTCAACGTATACAGGAACCACTTATTCATGGGGTATCCTCACTAACAATCCTAGCCGACCGGCTATTCAAAGATATTCAGAGCGCGAAAACAGTGAACGCGCGGGAAACCCTAACACACGTGATGGACAGCATTGCCCTTTTTGGCCATGCTAACTGGAAGTTTAATATGAAACGGAGAGAGATCATTAAACCTGATCTTAACCCACCTTACACTAGATTGTGTAAGGAAGAAATAAAGCCGACAACCAAACTGTTTGGCGATGACTTATCCAAACACCTCAAAGAAATGTCCGAAGTGAAACGAGCCGGGTAACAAATGCAAAAAGTGGGCAATGGATCAGCTCACACCGCCAAAACCTCAAGTCTCAAAAACCAACGGTCTAAACCTTACGACCGACCACAAAACAATCGCTTTAATGCTTTCAAGCGCCGTCCTTTTTGAGTTATTTTTTGTAAAAAAAATACCTC
>JAEMPF020004271.1:0-14264 GCA_022496165.2 Catalaphyllia jardinei
CGCGATGAATTTTTTATCGGCTTGCACTAAATGATGTTGTGGAAACCTGCGGGCGCATTTTGCGCTTGGCTGCTCGTTTAACTCCTTCAGCCATTGCTCCTGGTAGAAGTAAGAGACCTTATCACTCTCTAAATCCGAGCTAAAAGATTGTTTCGGTTTCTTCCGCCTGACCGTTGCAGACGAAAACGGACACGACCTCTTCTTCTTTTCGAAGGAATTTGAACCAATCTTGCGGCATGTATTCTCGGTTTTATTGTGACGTAATCATATTCCAAAATTAAATATTACCTTTCCTTCTCAAGTTTAAGTTTCATCAGATAAAAGACGCTGCAGGAACTTGACGTTTCACAATGTTTCGACAGGGTTCTTCTTATTTCAATAGCACACGTTTGAATTTCCAAGCTTTTGGGTTGCTTGACATGAAAATTGCCGACCCGAGAAGAGTGTCTCTAGGTCAAAAGATGAGTTATCACGAATAACGCGCGAATGACGCGCGAATGAAAAACAGCAGAGACGTGATTCTTGGCGAGGTTGTTTAATATATCAATCAACTATCGTATCCCAGATTTTGGACGTTATTCATTAAATAATTACTATTTTTTGTTTTGACCACATTACTAGTGAAAACCGAGAATAGCGTGATAAAACGATACCACTATACCCTATGATTTGTTTCGTGACAGGACTTGTCAACGGGTAATTAAAACAATTAACGTGTACTAAACTTTAAAGTCCAATAACTTTGCACTTAAAAAAAAAATTGTTTTTGGTGAATTTTTTTTAAAAGTAAGCTCTTGAAAAGCTTTATCTGAACGTCTCAAAATCAAAAATTTCCAAAATTTGCATTTTGGAACCCTGGCTGATAGCTACCTTAGATAAAGTCGGGTAAAGAGACTCTTCTCTATGAGCAAGCTTAACAGTCCACAGTGTACAGCTGGTAGCCACAGTGAATAAAAACAGGTGAAACGGAAACACTTTTCTTAAAGAGATCTTTAATTCTGCCTCTTACTTTTTGCATTTAACTAATTTCAAAAGTCCTCATGATGAGACACGGTGGTTCACGTCGCCAACTTGGTGTGGGCTGCCACCTCCAACTGCGACGATCTCTTTCATTTCGAAGGCCTCATCTGCATCGAACACTTTCTCGAATGGCTGAGGGAAATGGCCCAGGATTTCAAACTCACCGTCCTAGCCTACAATTCCCAAAGAGTTCGGTTCTTACTTGATCTTCGCCGAATTTTACAAGCAGTACGTCATACCCAAGAAAATCGAAAATGGTGCCAAGATTTAGACCTTGTCCATCAACGGAGGAGGAGACATCGTGTTCAAAGACACGCTCTGCTTCTTGTAAATGCCTCATGTCCTCCTTCCCCAAAGTTTTTGTTTCTTCCTTCACTTTTTTAACACGCCGGACAATCAAGACTATCTGGGACCCTTACACGCCAAGGAGGACTGACTGTATAACCAAGGCCTGTCCTTCAAACGAGCTCATGAATACGAAACGTGGTATACAGAACAAGATACCCAGTACATCTTCGATTCCCAAGCCAAATTCCGACGTACTACTACTGAACGATGCCTGTCAATACCAAGAGTTCGAACAGATCAGTGGTTCCCATCCTCTGGAAAGGTGCGTCACCATCGCCTCCGCCCGCAATCTCTTCTACCGCGCGAAACATATGCCAGAACGTCACCTGGCCTCAGAACCCGTCTGAGGTTGGCAAGTGCAAGGCAAACCCCATTCCATCGCCGCATAGAATGGTTGACTACTTGAACCGTAAACCTAACGTTCAAATTCAACACGTTCGCACTGGAGGGGAACACGTGCTCCGTCGCGGCAAGAAGACCTTCTTCCTAGACGGATACGACGCACAAGTGACCATCGTATACGAATTTCACGGCTATTTTTCTCACGGCTGTCCCAAACGGTACCCCGACCGCGACAAACCGCGTCACAAAATGTGCGATCAGACCATGGCTGACGTCTAGGAGCCACCAAATGCAAAGAAGACGCTTTGTTCGCCATGGGCAACAGCGTCATCACCATATGGCAACGCGAATGAGAATAATTGATGAAAGACGACAACACGGTGCGCACCTTCGACCTCGTGTATAGGCTCCAACCCTGAGACGCGTTCTTTGGTGGACGTACTAACATGTACTGCTGTGATTTCTACTTAAGTCTTCTCTTATGATTTCACGTCCCTCTATATCCGAGGACCAACAAAACTTGTTTCTATTCAGTCGGTCATCCCACTATCCTCTAAGAGCCCGAAGGCACGGACATTTCCAGTCACTTTGGTCTGGTGAAATGGAAGATTCTTCCACCCTACGGTCTGTACCACCCCGTCTCACCCTGTCGTAGTGGCCGCAAAGTAAGGTTTCCCCTTTATGGAGGCAGCGGGGAACACGAACAACCTAAGTACTTCATGTATCCCTTCCAGATATTATAGTGTATCTACTACACTATAATAGGGATAAATATACTATGCTACGTTCTAAATACACTATGATAAGGGATACACCAAGTACTTACCGAACAACCTAACCAGCTGACGGAACGCAGTCACCGTTGCGTCCACACCGAGGCCGAGCTCTGTCTCTTAGGTACCTGACCCACCCCTGAATTACAAGAAGACATTAACCGAGGATACGTCATCAAAAACGTGCACGAAGTCTGGCACTTCCCAAGCAAACCCAATTGCTATGCCTTTTCGAACCTTTGATGAAAACTCGCAATTTTTCCTCGTTAACCGCTCAGTTATTCAGTTGATATATTGTGCTTATTATAGCAAAGACAAAACACGGAATTTACAAAGAGAAATCAAATTGCCCAGTTAAAATGGATATCTGTGATTTTAGACAGATAGTTGCACAATATGTTCCTGTGGATTATATTTTCACAAGGCCTTCCTTGTTGAAGAAATACTACAGCAAAGCTAGCTTGTTAAATATACATAATTTAGAGTCAAATTGCCACTTTCGCAGGGCGTTGCCCTAACTTGAGGGGAATAAAATATTTAGACCTACTTTTTGGCGACCATCATTCACTTACCAAGCTCACATTTTGTGCCACGTTTAAGGAAAAACGGCGATTTAAGCTTTATGGTTTTGATTGGTTTTCTCATTTGCACAATGCACGCATTTTATTTTCACAAGGCTGTCTTTGTGGAAGAAATACTAAAGCAAAGCAGGTTAGTTAAATATTCAAAAATTAGGGTCAAATTGCTACGTCTACAGGGAGTTGCCCTAACTTTAGGGGAATAAAATATTTGGACCTACTCCTTGGCCACAATCATTCTGTTACCAAGCTCACCATTTCTGCCAATGTGAGCGAATTCGGTGATTTGAGTTATGGTTTTTATTGGTTTTCTCATTGACGCAGTCTTAGTTGTAATAATTTACATAGGAAAGTCGTTTCTTAGCAGCACTCTACTGAGTCTGCGAATGCTTTTCGTGCGCCGGTGAAAACCAGACTGTGACGCACAATAACTAAAAATACGGGATACCTTTTGTTAAACAATCGACTTGTTGAAACACACGGGATATTGTTACCTGTTGTAAGGCTGCACCTAAAAGCGACTGTTCGATTTGCTGAGTTCAAATAGACCGGGTAGGTTTTGTTCTCATTGTTCTTCATTTCATAGCTGAATCACTAGGAGGCCTAGTTGCGACTCTAGAAAGTAACCAGTTCTGAATGTGGATGCGAAAGAGCTTTCATATTTATCTTCTCTCTTTATTTGGCCCTCTCGAATATTTCACTGCTCGCAGCAGACATGGCGGCTTTCTTCTCCATTGTTTCTAATGATGAGAGGTCTCAACATAAACAACTTCCTTCTAACAGAAAACTACAACTTATGTCTTCTCGAACCTTTCATGAAAACTCGCTATATTGTTCTGGTTAAAGACACGGTTATTCGGTTGATATATTGTGCTTATTAGAGCAAAGAAAAAACATGCAATTTATAATGAGAAATCAAATTGCCTAGTTAAAATGAATATCTCTGATTTTAGACTAATAGTTGTACGATATGATCCGTGGATTTCATTTTCACAAGGCCTTCCTTATTAAAAAGAGATTAAAGCTAAGCTGGCTAGCTGAATATTCATAAATTAGAGTCAAATGGCCACTTCTGCAAGGAGTTCCCCTAACTTTACGGGATAAGAATATTTTGACCTACTCTTTGGTCACAATCATTCACTTACCAAGGTGACCATTTTTGCCAAGTTTGAGCGAAATCGGTGATTTCAGCTACATGGATTTGATTGGTTTTCTTATTGGCACTCTCTTAGTTATAATAATTTCCATAAAAAAGTCGTTTCTTAGCAGAACTCTACCTAGTCTGCGAATGCTGCTCGTGCGCCAGTGATTACCAGTCCTTGTGACGCATAATAACTAAAAGCACGCGAGTATCATTTGTTAAACAATCGACTTGCTGAATTAGACGGGATACTGTTACGTGCTAGTAAGTTACACTTACAAGCGTGCGTCCGATTTGCTGATTTCAACTAGACCGGGTAGGTTTTGTTCTCATTTAGGCGTTTCAATCAGTAATTAGAATTTTCCAGTCTTTTATAATTAATTTATCTGGTTCTAGAAAAATAGATTGTGGTTAATTTCCTCGAATATTTCAGTGAGTTTTCGTTATCCCATCAAAGCTCTGTTTGTCTTGATAGAAAGGAATTTATTTCATGACATGGCTGAATCATTAGAAAGCCTAGTTACTTCTCTAGAAAGTAACCAGAGTTTCGTGCTGAATGTGGATGCGAAAGAGCGTTGATATTTATCTTCTCTCTTTATTTGGCTCTCTCCAATATTTCACTGCTCGCAACAGACATCGCGGCTTTCTGCTCCGGTGCTTCCAATGATGAGAGGCCCCAAAATGACCAACTTCTTGGTAACAGAAAACTATGATCTATGTCTTCTCGAACCTTTTATGAAAACTCGCTATATTGCTCTTGTTAGAGAACAAATTTATTCATTTGATACATTGTGCGTATTATAGCAAAGAAAAAACACGCAATTTACACAGAGAAATCAAATTGCCTAGTTAAAATGAGTATCAGTGATTTTAGACTAATAGTTGTACAATATGATCCAGTGGATTTCATTTTGACAAGGCTTTCCTAGTTGAAGAAATACTAAAGCAAATGTGGCTATTTAAATATTCATAAATTAGAGTTACATTGCCACGTCTGCAGGGAGTTGCCTTAACTTTAGGGAGTTAGAATATTTCAGTTTCGGACCTACTCTTTGGCCACAATCATTCACTTATCAAGCCCACCATTGGTACCAAATGTAGGCGAAATCGGTGATTTCAGCTGTATGGTTTAAATTGGTTTTCTCATTAACACACCATTAGTTATAATAATTTCCATTGGAAAGTCGTTTCTTAGCAGCACTCTACTGGGTCTGCGAATGCTGCTCGTGTGCCAGTAAAAACCAGTCTTTGTGACGCATAATAGCTAAAAACACGGGAGTACTATTTGTAAAGCAATCGACTTGCTGAAACAGTCGGGACATTGTTATACGCTATAAGGCTGCATCTAAAAGCGAGCGTCTGATTTGCTGAGTTCAAATAGTCCGGGTAGGTTTTGTTCTCATTGAAGCGTTTCAACCAGTAATTGGAATTTTCTAGTCTCTTATAATTATTTTTTCTGGTTCTAAAAAAATGGATTGTGGTAAGTTTCCTTAGGCATCCCAGCGAGTTTTCTTTATTCCATCAAAAACTCCTTTGTCTTCATAGAAAGGGATTTTCTTCATTACACGGCTGAATCATGAGGAAGCCTAGTTACTTCGCAGGTCACTCCCCCGCAATTTTGTTTGCTTTCCCAACAATTCGCCGGTACCCAATTATATACTTGTGAGGCACTGTGAGTGTATAGTGTCTTTCCCAAGAACACAACACAATATCCCCGCCAGGGCTCGAGCCCGGACCGCTCGATCCGGCGTCGAGTGCACTAACCATGAGGCTACTCTACCTCTAACAGTTGTATAATATGATGTAATAAATTTATTTTCACAAAGCTCCCCTTATTCAAGAAATACTAAAGCAAAGCTGGCTAGTTAACTATGCATAAAATTAGAGACAAATTGACACTTCCGCAGTGCGTCTCCTTAACTTTAGAGGAATATAATATTTTGACCTACTTTTTGGCCACAATCATTCACTTACCACGCTTATAATTTGAGCCAAATTTAAGAGGGAATCGGTGATTTGATTGTTTTTCTCACTAACATACTCTTAGTTATAATAATTTCCATAGGAAAGTCGTTTCTTAGCAGCACTCTACTGAGTCTGGGAATGCCGCTCGTGCGCCAGTAGAAATCAGACTTTGTGACGTACAGTAACTAAAAACACGGGAGTATTATTATTTAAATAATCGACTTGTTAAAACAGTCGGGATATTGTTACACGCTATAAGGCTGCACCTAAAAGCGAGCGTCCGATTTGCTGGGTTTAAATAGACCGGGTAGGTTTTGTTCTCATTGAAGCGTTCTGATCAGTAATTGGAATTTTCTAGTCTGTTATAATTAATCTTTCTGGTTCTAGAAAAATAGATTGTGGTTAGTTTCCCTAGGCACTTCCGTGAGTTTTCGCTAATCATGTATCAAAGCCTTCTTTGTCTTGATAGAAAGAGATTAATTTGATTACATGGCTGAATTATCGGGAAGCCTAGTTGCTTCTCAAGAAAATAACCAGGGTTCGCATGCTGAATGTGGATGCGAAAGAGCTTTCATATTTATCTTCTCTCCTTATTTCGTTCTCTTGAATACTTCGCTGTTCGCAACAGACATTGCGGTTTTCTGCTTCAACGCTTGCAAAGGTGAAAGCTCCCAATATAAACACTTCCTTGTAACAGAAAAGTATTGATCTATGTCTTGTTGAACCTTTAATGAAAACTCGCTATATTGTTCTGGTCAGAGGCACAGTTATTCAGTTAATATACTGTGCTTGTTATACAAAGAAAAATCACGGAATTCACTATGAGAAATCAAGTTGCCCGGTTAAAAAGAATATCTTTGACTTTAGACTGATCATTGTATAATATGATCCAGTGGATTTCATTTTCACAATGCTTTCCTTGTTGTAGAAATACTAAAGCAAACTGGTAGTTAAATATGCCCATAAATTAGAGTCAAATTGCCACTTCTACAGGGCGTTGCCCTATTTTTAGGGGAATGAAATATTTGGACCTACCTTTTGGCCACAATTATTCAGTTACGAAGCCCACCATTTGTGCAAAGTGTAAGTGAAATCGACTTGATCTGAGATCTGTGGATTTGATTGTTTTTTTCATTGACACAATCTTGGGTATAATAATTTCCATAGGAAAGTCGTTTCTCAGCAGCACTCTACTGAGTCTGGGAATGCCGCTTGGGGGCCAGTGGAAACCATAATAAACGCATAATAACTAAAAACACGGGAGTAAAATTTGTTAAATAATCGACTTGTTGAAACAGACGGGATATTGTTACCCGCTATAAGGCTACACCCAAAAGCGAGCGTTTCATGTGCTGAGTTCAAATAGACCGGGTAGGTTTTGTTCTCATTGAAGCCGTTCAATCAGTAATTAGAATTTTGTGGTCTGTTATAACCAATTTTTTCTAGTTCTAGAAAATTAGATGTGGTAAGTTTCCTCTGGCATTTCAGTGAGTTTTTGTTATTTCATCAAAGCCTCGTTAGTCTTGATAGCAAGGGATTTATTTCATTACATGGCTTCGGAATCATCAGGGAGCCTAGTTGCTTCCGAAGAAAGTAACCGGGGTTCGCAGACTGAATTAGATGCGAAAGAGGATTCATATTTATCTTTTCTCTTTATTTCGCTTTCTCAAATGTTTAGCTCTTCGCAACAGACATTGCGATTTCCTGCTCCGATGCTTGCAAAGGTAAAACCTCCCAACATAAACAAGTTCCTTGCGACGGAAAAATTTTGGTCTGTGCCTTTTTGAACGTTTGATGAAAACTCGCAACTTTTCCTCGCTAAAGTTATACAGTTTACATACTGTGCTTATTACAGCAAAGAAAAAAGAACAGGAAATTCACCAAGAGAAATCAATTTGCCCAGTTAAAATGGATATCTGTGATTTTAGACTGATAGTTGTACAATGTGATCCAGTGGATTTCATGCTTAGAAGGCTTTCCTTGTTGAAGAAATATAAAAGCAAAGCTGGCTAGTTAAATATGCATGAATTAGAGAGAAATTGCCACTTCTGCAGGGCGTTGTCCTAACTTTTAGGGGAATAAAATATTTTTACCCCCTATTTGGCTACAATCATTCACTTACGAAGCTCACCATTTGTGCCAAGCTTGAGCGAAACCGGTGATTTGAGCTTTATGGTTTTGATTGTTTTTTTCATTGACACACTCTTAGTTATAATGGTTTCCGTTGCAAAATCGTTTTTTAACAGCACTCTACGAAGTCTGGGAATGCTGCTCGTGCACCAGTGAAAAGCCGCATAGTAACTAAAAACACGGAGCCAAAATTTATTAAACAATCGAGTTGCTGAAACAGACGGGATATTGCTACGCGCTGTAAGGCTACACCTAAAAGCGAGCGTCCGATTTGTTGAGTTCAAATAGACCGGGTAGGTTTTGTCTTCATTGAAGCGTTTCAATCAGTAATTAGAATTTTCTAGTGTCTTCTAAAAAAATAGATTGTGGTAAGTTTCCTCAGGCATTCCAGTGAGTTTTCGTCATTTCATTCAAAACCTCCTTTGTCTTCATAGAATGGGATTTATTTCATTACAGGGCTGAATCATCAGGAAGCTTAGTCGCTTTTAAAGAAAGTAACCACGGTTTGCGTGGTGAATGTGGATGGTAAAGAACTTTCATATTTATCTTTTCTTTTTATTTCGCTCTCTCGAATGTATCGCTATACCCAGCAGACATTGCGGTTTTCTTCTCTAATACTTGCAAAGGTGAAAGCTCGCAACACAAACAATTTCCTTTTGACAGAAAACTATGGATGTATGTATAGTCGAAACTTTCATGGAAACTCACTTCTCGTCAAAGGCACAGTTATTCAGTTGATATATTGTGCTTATTTTAGCGAAGAAAAAACGCGCATCGTTTTATAGCAGCACTCCTCTAAGTCTGCGTGTATTGCTTGTGCACCAGTGATAACCAGTCTTTGTGAGACATAATAACTAAAAGGACGGGACATAATAACTAAAAGGACGGGAGTACCAATTACTGTTGAAGAAACAAGTTGTTAAAATATAGACGGGATACTGTTACACGTTTTAACTTGAAGGCTGTTCATAAACGCAAGCGTTCCCTTTGTTGAGTGAAAAAGGAGCAGGTAGGTTTCTTCCCTCATTGAAGCGTTTTAATCAGTGATTTGAATATTTCAGTCTGTTCATTTATCCGCCGATTGTACAGAGGTAGACTGTGGTTAGTTTCCTTAGGCATTTCAATGGTTCTAGTTTTTACAAGCCTCTTTGTTGTGGTCAGTAAGGCCTCGTTCGTCAGTCTATTTGCTTCTCATAAAAGTGAACAAGGTTTGCATGTTGAATGTGGAAATGAAAGAGCTTTCATATTTATCTATTTTTTTCACTCGAAAATTTTGCTGTTCGTAACAGACATTGCGGTTTTCTGCTCTGATGCTTTAAAAGTTGAAAGCTCTCAACATATACGGCTTCCTTGTAACGGAAAGCTACTGAACTGTACATTCTCTAGCCTTTGAGAAAACTGTTTAGTTTCTGTGTTTTGTCCCCGCATGAAACCTGTAGTTCCTCTTTGCACGGTTGATCGTTTATACCCAAATGCTTGTATATTTAGAAGCCTTTGGCAATGTCATTTTGATACGGAAATCATAAGTAGATGGAAATCTTTCAACCATGCGTGGGAATACTCTTCTTTAAAAACCTAGTCTTTCTCAATAGACCATTCTACAATTGTCTGCTTAGTGACCTGGCCTATGAATGACAGTGAGGCGGGGGATGCCCTTGTTTTGATACAAACCTCACTGCTTTTATTGTGTAAATCAAATTTTTCTTATGCTAACTAGTTGGCATTTAACTGAGAAAAACAGAGAGGTCTGTATCAAAGCAAGGTCACCTTCAACTTCGCTTGCATTCGCGGCCAGGTAACTAAGCACACAACTATAAAATGGCCTATTGTTTTGTAACACCTACCAAGTCATTAGTTTTCGATCCACAAACTTAGATCCTCAGAATCAATGTTTCCACTAGGTGCTTCCCCAATTAAAAACTGATTTGACTCTGTTAATCTTACCAGGGCCAGGTTGTTCGAAAGCCTTTTCACCTCTAACGTTTGGTGTAGTTTGCGATTACTACAGCTTAATAAAGCAGGGCAAACAATATAAACAGATTACCTAAACAAAACTGAAATCAAAATTCTCGCTAACCCTGGGTGAGCTTAATCGGGCTTTGAACAACCCGGCCCAGTACTTTAAATAATTATTATTTCTAAACTACAATGAATTAATTTTTTTTATGATCAAAGCTTCATAAAATAGGTCTTGTTGATATCATGAATGTGTTTTGATCGATTACCAGACACTGCATCTGTTCTTCGGCAGTCGCCTGTAGTTTTATTTCTGCACTCAAGTTTCTCCCTAATTATTTTGCAGAAATCATTCACCGTTTTAAGTCCAAAATGGCGTCCTTTTTCGTCGTCTTATTCGTCTTGCTATGTTGTACCTCCGGTAGCCCTGTTCATGATAACCACGAGCAAACAAAGGAGTCCTATTTGTCACCTGAAAAGGTATGTATTGTTGGTATATACTACACAAGTGAATAGTACTTTTCGCGTGCGCTGATTGGCTAGCTCGGAAGTGATTAGTGATACAATGCACTTGACTTCTTGCAGAAATTTTATTAGTATTAAACATACGGCCAGTGCTATGTTCGAGATTCAAATGTGAAATAAGGTTGCTGTATTTAACTATGGTGACTTTTTTCGCAGTACCTGGGCGGGGAAATGGTTCCTGTTTGATTGTGTCTGAACACTTACATTCTTTTCGCTCTTAGTTTTTCTATAAGTGGGGGCCTTATTTAAAATTTTGTTTACGAAGTTCACAAGAGAACAGCTGAAGGAGCTCATTTATGTATATATCTTTTCAGTAATTTTTTTTCCAAAAGTGAAATGCAAACACAAATGCAAAATACAAATGAATAAAGAACAATTTGACTTTATTGCCCTGTCTTGCCAGCTCCCCATGCGAGAAGGTAACTTGTGACTGGGCGTGTTTTTTTGGGGGTGGGGGGAGAAAGAAGAAGGGAGGGAGGGTATGAGCGTAGGTTAGCGGGAAGAGAGATTGGGGGATACAGGTACTACTCGCTTATTGTTTACTGTAGATAAATAACCATCTTGGCACTGAAAGGGGTCAATAAAACATTTATAAAAGCTGCTGTGTATCTTTTAGTGTATTCCACAAGCCAAGGCAAACTCAAAAATAAGGTTTATAGGTGACAACATTCCAACAGAGTATTAGTTAACTACTCATAGAGAAGATAAATAAAAATTAATATTCCAAAGTAGTATTCTTTGATCTAGGCGGTGATAACTATATAATGTATTACACTGTAAACATTCATATTATTCAACCATTCCCAACCTTATCTTCAATCAATGTTGGCATAGTAAAGCTATGTTGAAAGTATTTGCACTGTGTATGTCTACTTGTTAATAAGTTGCATACTACTGATTTGAAACCTTTATACTCTTCAAAGGTGTTTACAGATTACTGGATGGGGCCTGGGGTAGTAGTTAGTAAGATTTTCCTAGCATTTCTTTTTCCAAATTAGATTGTTTCTCTGGTCACAGCAGTGATTAAAATTATCAACCAGTAACATGCAGCAACACATTGTAACAAGCAAATTTTGTTGACCAACAGAATATAAAAATGTGTGTTAAATTATTATTAGTCTGCAGAAAATTAGCTCCATCATGGAAAAAATGAAAATCGGCCAAAAACCGATATACGCCCTTTTTGCACGAAGGTCTTCATTATGTCTGTTTTACAGAACTATTGTTCACTGATCAATGGCATGTGATACCAGTGGGAGATCTAGGGGAGAGGTCCAGGGAGCCTGCCCCCCCTCCCCCCTGGTTATGGCTAGAAAAGAAAAGAACGCAGAGGGAAGAAAAGCCGGCAGGGCAAGCAAAACAAAACCATCCCCCCCCCGCCAACCCCCTTAGCTCAAGGTCTGAATCCGCCACTAAATACACTTACAAACACTATTTTTTATGGCAAGTAATTCAAGTTCAATGATGAAGCAATTTTTGAGCTTGAACTGGTTGTCACAAAATGTAGTGTTTGTAAGTGTCTTGCATATCATTATGTGAACAATAATTATGTACAACCACTTGAGGACATGAAAAATTATTCAATATTCCTCGCACGAAACATTTATTACTTGCAAACAACCTGAGCATTCTTCTTCTACCATATGGAGAAGGTGGGAAAGATGTGCTGAACTGAGGTCAAACACTCACATTCAAACACTATGACTTCTATCAGTTTTAGGGTAAACCCCGTAGTAGACTCAATACCGCCAAATCTCCTGCAGCTTCCTCCCAAGAAGGAAGGAACAGGTTTGCTTTACAATATTGTGTTAATGCCTATAACCTTCATGGCTTGTGGTCAATATGCAATCATGGCAGACTACTTATAGAAGTAGTTTAAATATCAAGCAATTTTCACCTTGTTTATCACATGATTGTGATGACTTAAAATAAATTAAATTAGATCTCACTGATTCATCAGTTATTCATTAAATAATTATGAATAGTTTAAATGTTTCCATGGAATGTACATGTTGCTTTCAAATAAATCACACTGACAGTAAAGTAACATACAGGTAAATGGAAAACAGAAAATAAAACAGTAAAAAATGAATAAGTTCATTCTGGAAGTAGGACTCGACTTTAATGATTTACTGCCACTGGCATTAACTCATATTGAAATACAGTACACAATGATAAGTGCATATTTATTTTTTATCTCTACATACACCACTTTTTTTTCGGGTACATACAGTCTACATGCACTAATGAAGGCAAATGTTTTGAACACAGTCAAATACACAGTCTATTAACCACATATCAGTCTTTTTATAGTGGAGTGATGTTTTGTTTCTACTGGTTATTTATATATTGGCACCACTATCAGAGTAAACTTGCTTTCATACCTAGCTTATCACCAGAGGTCAACGCCTTCAGATTTGCTTGTCTTATCAACGCAAACTGAATCTCCTGAAGTTACTAGGTGGACACTTTGCTAAAGTGATTGAGAAGGTAAAACAAGGGAAAAAACTCCAAGAAACTGGTGACAACTGGTACACAAGGGTTCTACTCCATGACATGCAAACAGCCCATCAAAACAAAGATGTTCATTACTTTGCTTCTGACATAATAGAGTACTAAAGTGATGACGTCACAAAAATAAAATTTTGGAAATTATGGGATATGATGCCATATTCTTATAAAGCATGCTAAAAGACGTCCTCATCCCAAAAATTAGCTCCGAATTGCAATTCCCGGTAGAGATATAAGGGATCAAAGTTTGATGGCATTCCATACAAACCCTTCAAAATTTGTTTCTGTTCCTTCAGTAAAGAACTGACTCAAAATTATAAATTAGAGAGATTTATATGGGGCAGTTTCAAATTTCAATCCTTCATATTTCAGCTGGGAATTACAATTAAGAGCTAAGTTTTGGCAAGGAACCTTTTTTAAGGATACTCCATTCGAAAATGGATTTCACAGATTTAATTTTTTGTGACGTCACACTTTAGAACTCTATGGTTGACAGAGTCCCATGTGATGGTCTCCTCCAAGTAACTCCTAAGAATCCAAAGCCTAGCAATCATATAAATGTTCATACCTGTAGATCCAAAAAGATTCATTTAAAAGGGTGTGCAGTGTTGTGTTTAGGTTGTGCAAACATCAGAGTATTTGAGTCTTATTTAAAACTGTATATTACATGTGTATAATTAACTTAATAAATTCTGTTAATTCGACTTAATAAAAAACGATGGCTGTGAATTAGGGAGATCGGCATTCAATCATTCGATAATTTGATTTCAGTCAGACTTGTAAAATTAAAATAAGCTTATATAAATTAAAGTTAATTACTTCATGTTCACATGGCAAGTTGGAGTACGTGACTCATCTTGCTTGAATAAGCTTAGTAATATGAGGCCACGAAGAGTTTGTTTTTCACTCTGTACTTATGGGCAGCTACGTTTTTCTCTTTGATTTTCAATCTGATTTCAGTGACAGTTAAATATA
>JAEMPF020004272.1:0-14259 GCA_022496165.2 Catalaphyllia jardinei
ACAAGTAGCAAACAAGTAGCAAACAAGTAGCAAACAAGTAGCAAACAAGTAGCTACTTTTCAGGCATGGAAAGAAGGAGTTCAGATAATGTAGGCTAATGTAGACCAGTTGGCTATTTCAGGGGCATAGATGGGGGGGGGGGGAGTCTTGGGGTGCCTGTGATCCCCCTTTTTTCAAAAACAACATGACAATGTGGTGAGAACCCTTTCTTTGACACAGCGCGACCCCCCTCTCCCTTGAAAAATTCTGGCTATGTCCCTGTATTTAGAAGCATGACCAAGGAGATTTATTAGCGTTTACTGAGAAACAATTTTAGCTCAGTGGTCAGAACCAGTGAACTCTGGGTTTCAAGTCTAGTGTATCACTTGGCTACGCTGCCTCCATACTTAAATATAATATCAGCCCTAATTGCTTAAAATTGATTGACTGCAGTGAATTCATTGTAAGTACTTTGACAGGTTTGTAGACCATATTGTCACATTCCACCCTCACTGTGTATACAAATGTAATAAAGTGCTCCCAATATAAAATTAACTATGTCAATAATTTATTGTCTTAGATTGTTGACCCTCAATATGGAATGTTCACATGGCCAGCAGCCCCTGTTCTTGCACAGTTCATTTGGCATAACAGAAAACACATAAAAGGAAAGCAAGTCATTGAGGTCTGTGCTAATGATAATGACTTTCTCTTCACTGCCTCAGTAATAGTCAAAGACAGAGTGTCATTCACATGCTTCATTGTGTAAGAAGTATAATGTTGTTGTCACATGTGTGAGCTTTAAGGGAAGAGGAAGGGAGTGGGGAAAAGAGTTATCCCCAAGTTGAGCCTAAACAGGGAGTATTTAATATTTAGAAGTTAGCCCTGACCAATCCATTTCTTTTTCAGCTCTGCCCTCCCCACTTCCCTCCCAATTCTCTGTATATGTGAAACTGGTGATAGCTTAACTCTGACTACTAAAGACTTATCGTAATACAATATACCATGCATTTTAGATATTTAATTTTTCTCATCTGACTTTGACTTAATTGCATCCAAAGGGAGAAAATTGGAGTGTTTAGCAAGTTTATGGCACTGATTAGTGAAGCTGTACCCTGCAAGCAATAGTTTCTCCTACACCAGAGGACAGAGAAACGACTCTTGTTCAACACACGAGAAACCACCTGCTCACAGGGCAGTGGAGCTGTCTTTGTTTTGCCAATTTTTGAGGTCTGGAAGTAGCAGTATCCTGCAAAATTGACCATCTCCCAGATTTGGCTTCACGATGACAATTTAATTGTCTTGTAGATTGGTGCTGGAACAGCCCTTCCTGGATTGGTTGCTTCGCTGTGTGGGGCACATGTTACTCTTACAGATAAGGAGGAATATCCTGAGTGCCTGGACAATTGTAGGCAAAGCTGCCAGGCAAATGGTCATGACTTTGTCAAAGTTGTGGGAATCACTTGGGGACAGTTCACACCAAATCTGTTCAAACTTGTTAAGGCTGACATAATTCTTGGTTCAGATTGTTTCTATGACACCAAAGGTAATTTCTCCACAAGTTTGTACATGACCAGAAATGGTATGTAATGAGAAATTCAGCTAGCTCTTCCCATCCACTTACTTGCTCAAATTTCTAAATATGGCAAAAAGAATCTTCCTAGAGATCATCACTGGAATATCTAACTATTCTCCTTGCAGAATTGGGAAATAAAGATTAATACAGGGCGTCTAAGAGTGCAATTTCAACTGACATTTTGATCAGAGAATCATCTGACCAGTTCATGCAATGCATTTAGAGATCTAGTTAAGAATTTTTTCAGTATCATAGACCCAATGTGTGTAGAGAGGTACACAATACATCACTTAGCATGATATACCTACAATTCATGCAGACAGTAGATAATCTTGTTGGGTGAATTTTTTCTGGACATGCCTCGAAATTCTTTTAAGCGCATGTATTTGTCTTTTAAAGGTTAGTATTATTTCTCCTGTTAAATTTCATGCTCATAGTTCATACTGGATTCCCCATCACACAGTAATAGGCCATTTGCAAGTTACCTTGTGCATCTGATTCAGAACAAGTCCTGAAGCAAAAACTTTCACATGGCCATAACTTAGATTTGCATGAAAGACTTGTTATGACACAGTGGCAATAAACAACTCAGAAATGGCCTATTGGTAATAATGTTTTATTGACTGTGATACAGATTTTGATGACATTCTTGCCACTGTCTCCTTTCTGATGGAGAAAAATCCCCAAGCAAAATTCTGGACAACCTATCAGGAAAGGAGGTACCATGCATACATATCAAATTTAAAGTTTAACAGTGAATGTAAACTGGTGCACAGAGATTTTGGTTTGTGTAATGGTTAGTTCATTAGACTTAGAGTTTACAGTTGTTCAGTTTAGGTGCTAGCTACATGTAGGGTCATTGTGTCACATTCTGGGGCAAGACCTGTTGCTATCTACACATTACTAGACGTATCTTCCCCAAGGCGTATAAATGGGTACTAGCCAGCTACATTAGGGGAATCTGATATTTGGATTTGATTTGTCATTTAATCTTTGAAGTATCTTTTTATAATAATCTTTCTTTGTAGTTCCAGTCGCTCCATTGAGGATCTGCTCAAAAAGTGGGGGCTCAAGGGTGTCCAAATCCCTTTGGGAAATTTCAATGCTGATCATAGCAATATTGGAGACTCCATTATCTCTGATTTACACACCATACAAATGTTGGAGATAACAAGTCAGTGAGCCCAGAAGAACTTGAGGACTTCAAGTGGATAACAAGGCGTAGCTTCTCAGACACATTTCAGGACAGCAATCTTGAATAAGGATGTACACGTAGCCGGAGCTGGTTTTAATCAAGAGACTAAGATTCGCTAGTAAAGAGTTACCAAGGAATTTAAGGCTGTCTAGGGCAGACTTCATGAGTTGGTGACCACATTTAGAGAAGCCTCTGACTATTATTCTGGTCTCAAGATGCATGCATGCGCAATTGCTCAACTTTGAGTTGCAACTTGATTTCAAGTTAATGTAGCTAGGCTAAGCCACCCACAAAGGAAGTACAACCAGTTCACTTCTGTGTGCTGCTGTTGGTTCAATTGGTCACCAGTCAACCACTCCTGATAACTCCTGTTGCACTTGTGTGACACAGAAGACTCTTAGAAGTTTTAGAAAGATCATCTGCATTTATTTAGTTATGCATGGACTGTCTCATTGTTCAATTATTTACTAGCAGTGCTGTTTAAGTGTTTTGTAGCAGCAGGCAAGATAACAGAAGTAGTGGGACTGCCAGCACATTTTGATAGAGCTTTTATATGGTCATGTCGTTTCTTTAGAATTCAACCTAGAAAATGTGGATCTTCCATTGCCAACGTTGTTGCAAAACTCCAAGTGGCCTCTGAAAGTAGACGTCATCAGCAGTGAACATAAAAACATCATTTGACGCAAGCTGCTCTTGAAAATCAATAACTCCAAGAATAACTTAACAAAGAGTTCATGTAACATTTTTTGATGTTCCTTCTGAGTTACCGGTAACTGGCAAGATTGGTTTCTTGTAAACTCTTATGTGTACTGCTGAGTTAGTTCGCACTTTAGAACAACCTTCATGGTCCTGAAAATAAATGACAGAATTTTGTCAGGTAGACACTGATTGGCTCGGCTTTTGTTAAAATGTGATCAGCAAGGAGATCAATGGGGTGTTCATGCTTTAAAGGTACGCATACCTGACTCTTGACTGGCTGATAGACCAACATGTCTGTTCTTAAGCATACTGAATTAAGTTCACATTCCTTAGTCAAGGTATAATTTCTCCACAGATAAAGTAACAAGTACATACAATGTGATACAGACAGATGAGGATATTAAAGATTATCATCAGCTATGCAATATCTTTATCCAACTCCAAATTCTTAGAACTAACAGTGAAAGTAAGATCAGATGTGGCAGTCAGTTGGGAGAATCAATGTAAATCTTCAACCATAACAATTCTGCTAGTAAAGGGAGCAGTGTATTCCCTATTGATCCCATTGCTATTAATTTGCTACACAAGTGAAACCTCAGTTAACATTTTTTGTCACAATTTTCTAGCTCTCCATGAGTTCTTGTAGTGCCTGCCTGGTGTTCAGGAGGTCATGGGTTCAATTCTTGTCAGGGACTTAGATTTTTTCTTTGACCCATGCTCAGCAGGGCTTGAAAATAACACTTGCAAACTTGCAAATTGCGAGTGATTTTGATAATCTGCGAGTGAAAAAAATATCTACTAGCAAACGTTTGTGGGTTAGAGTCATCCATGTCTCCAAACATTTGGAAATAATTTGTATTGAGTGATTTTATTTACTATGTTACATTTGGAAATAATTTGCTAGGCTCCTCATCTTGCTAGAGGAAAAAAATATTACTAGCAAAACTTTGCAAGTGGACTAAAAAGTTAACTCCGAGCCCGGAAGGCCGTGTTCATTTCATTCACATTTCATTACAAAGCTTAAAATTTCCAATCTTTATTCACCTATCAATAGACAAAATAGTTCTGTCCTGATAGACATTTTTGGATTAAAAGCCAATGAAATCCATGCACAAAAAAATATTCCCTCTATGAGAGGCATGTGCAGGGAATTATGGCAGCTGTATGCAATGTCTTAAAGATGTCATGCGTATGATGGAAACAATAACTGTGATTTCCTACATAAACACCTCATAGGGGGAATGGCTCATTGAAAAACATGTAGTTAATATAAATAACCTTAAGCTACACTGTATGCAGTGTTATCAGTAATGATTTTAACAGTTTGGTTCTTTTAAACCAAGACTCACATCATCCTCAGGCTCAAAGTCATCAACTAGTTTAACACTGGAAGTTGTTGTTGATAACTGCCAAGCAAATATTTTGCTATTAGTAGATTTCTAAATGCGAGAGACTGTTCTAAAAATGAATTAATGAGCTAATGTTGTACATCCCTATCCCCTTAGCTCTAAAACGAAGAAAACCATAAGTGTGACACAGATTTATGCAGTGGTATTTTTTATGTCTTTGTTTACTCCTTACCTTTAATTTTTTTTATTGACAAAATATTTATCAAACACCCTTGCAAACACTCAAAATAGACACCTGAAACACCTGAGAGATTTCTGACATTTGAGCTAGAAAGTTCAATAGTAATGACCTTTTCAAGGCAATCCATCAAATGGCCAAGGGATGTAGAATCTATAAACTTTAAGACTAGCTCAAACAAACCTTTTTGTGCCAGTAAAAATGTATAGTCTTTTGTCACTTGCTAAGGTCACAAACACTGAAAATGAAGTCTCCAGCCCTTGAGCTCGATCACAAGATAAAGAAAGGATTTTTGCATGGAGTGAGACTTGCTTTAGGTATATAGAATGTTTTTTCCTTTCTATTTGAAGCTTTAATTTATCAATAGTTCTAAGATAGGCTTTCCACTGAAAAGTAAAAAAGAACAGATCCATTTCTATATGCACTTTGAGCTTCCCTCAGGAGGAGGTGGAAGAGGCAGCATGGCTGAGTAGTAAGCCACAATGAGCAACAAAAGTGTTGAGACACTTGGCAGGAAAATTTGATTTTCTGCGTCTTGGAAACATTTCCACCCCTTTCCCCCCAAAACAATGTTGATTTTTCTATTTCTTTGCCTGCACAGACCACAGCGCCTACGCAACATTGAATTGGGGGACCGGGGGTATCAGAGAATCAATGCTACATGCAAATAAAATAGAACAAATGCTTAAGTATTGAAAAGCGTCTTTTCCTTAAGGTGTCTCAACTACTTTTGTCGCTCATTCCAGTTAGGGTGCTAGCCTTGAAATCTGAGGTCACAGTTTCAAGTCCCATTCTGACCACTAGCTGGTGTTATTCGTGGTAGCCCCAAGTTCAGTTCAAATCCTTGGCAAATGGCAAACGTTTATACACGTAAATAGCCAACTGGTCTGCCTCTTCCTACCAATTGGGTCATCTTTTTTGGCCACATTATTTAGTTTATTATTTCTTGCCATTCACCTTAAAAAGCCCCTTTGGGGGGGGGGGGGGGGTGGTCAATTAAGATATTTTTAGTTTATTTACCTCAACAGTTCCTTGTCCTCTTTGTTCAAGCTGCAATGCTAGATTGATTGCACGGTTAATGGCAGCACCTAAGCCATGTATTCTTACCTCTTGCTCACTGAAACAAAAGAGGAAAAAAGATCACCTCAAGCTTTATACTTTTTACAACTTTTTATATACAGTTTATAAGCTTGCATGTACAAGTTTACGTTAATTTATGCATAAAAGATACTTTTTAAGTGAGCCAATTGTGAGTTCTCTAAGACCTGTCTAAGATGACTTTTTGATTTTTGCACAACCCCTTAATTATAAATGGTCATGAGCTACTAGCCTGGGTTATTCGAAAGGTGGGTAATGCTATTCACAGGATGAATCACTATCCAGTGGATACCGTGGTTTGTTTTGATAACACTTATCTACTGAGCTTTAATTCTTACGGTGCTAATTAATGTCTGTCTGCCTGTCTGTCTCTGAATAATTTTGAACTTTGTAAGTGAGCTGAAAAAAGAAAGTTTTAATGTATTTGTTTGACCTTAAGCTTTTCACAAATAAAGCAGTCTTGAATTTTCTGAAAACGAGCTTAATATAGGCTAAAAATCACAAACCTTGAGTCCAGTATCTTCCGGCATCGTTCAAGTTGAGCCGCAAAGTCAGTCTTCCTATTAACGTATACGTCATTTCGACGTTTTTGCCCTTTCTGAGGGGGTCTCCTTTTACCAACATCTACATAAATTTACACAAAGCAAGTATTTACGCATTTGAAGCCAACAAAATCTGATAAAACATTACAATAATGCACTTACAGCTACTTACTTCCACGATAACTGTCCGCCATTTTGTCCATGGGGTAAGCCGCTGTGCATTGAAAAGCAGGCGCATGCCCATGAATCGTCCTTTTGGACTCCATCTTGAGTTGTATCGAAGGTACGTCGAACCGCGTAAGGAAATCCTTGTCTATCTCAGCCATCCTGTACAATTTTCTTTAATCAATTGTCACATATGAGCGATATTATATACTTTCAATAAATTATGTTTGAAAATCATTCTTTTTAGTTGTTAGTAAATTTAATAACGTAATCTTTCTGTCATGCTGTAGGTGGCTCTTTACATCGCGTTCCTTCCATAATGGTAAGTTGTTGTGTTGAAAGTTTAAATGTTTTGTCTCTACCCTTTCTTGCTTCATATTTACTCTAGAAAACTCGATGCATCGAGCTCACTCGGGTAGCCATTGAAGATCAAAAACAAGTTTGAAATCAATCCAGTGTTTTTCTTATTGCAGCCTAAGCAGATTCACGAAATCAAAGATTTCCTCCTTACCGCACGCAGGAAGGATGCCAAATGTGAGTGACGATCTTCTTGCTCACGTACTAATGAAAAATAGCTGCTGTTCTTAGTCCAGTATTTTAAATGATTTGCAGTATAAATTGTTACTCTGTGAAGAAGATATACATAGGTCACTGACCAAGTATGAGGTCAAAATGGCTGGCTATTGGCCAAGTTCTTTTTTGTGTGTTTATGGACAAAGATGGAGTGGAGGTCCATAAACTCGAAAAAAAAAAAAACAAACAAGGCCAATATCCAGCCATCTTGACCGGAAAAGCCTGGTCAATAAAGGACTTGTTATTTGGCTTTGAGGAAATTTTTCTCGCAGGACATGGTGGGTAGTCTGGAGCAGGCATGCCAAATCAGGTAGCCAAATCACAGCGTATGATTTGTTTCATTTTGCCTGCCCATGAAGCTAGCTATGTAATAAACATTACTGACTAAGCGTGAGGTCCAGATGGCTGGCTATTGGCCAAGTTCTTATTTGTGTGTTTATGAACAAAGAGGGGGTTGAGGTCCATAAACAGGCAAACAATGAATGAGACCAAATCCTGCGATTTTGATTAAACAAGCTTGGTCAATAAGGATTTATTATATGGAAATGAATACTCTTTTCTCAAGTACACCAGCAAGTGATGTGAGAAAGTGATACATAACTTTTTCATACCATACCATAGAAAATGTACAATTGAACTTTGATTTAGCCTGCGAAAACAGCCATCCTTCTTCGCTACCGGCCCGAGAGGCATTGCGCGTGAAGGACGTCTGCGATCCACCACAGAAAATTCCATACTGATGACGAAAATCTGTCCCGCATCTGGTCATGAGCGCTGATTGGTTTGATCGGTAATCATGCATAATTAATTTGGTAAATATGCGGGACAGTGAGAATTCTCACCAAAACAAATCTGGCATCATGTAATTGTAGTGGTGGTTTGTGTAAAGTGGGGTTGACAAGCCTACATGACTTCGACGGTTTGTGACATCTATACATTTGCAGTTCTCTGTTCAGTTATTCAACCTTTTTGTTGCTCCACTTGTGTTTATGAAGGGCACTTCCTGCTGTGTTATAGGGAGGAATTTTAAGAAGAGTTGAGCCGTTAGACCTTGCCATGGCAAATTTTTAGAGGTCATAAGTGTACATGATTTCCGCTGTTATCTGTGTGTTACTTCGTGGATTTTGACACCTCTGAAAACAGTGATCAGAACTGTTTGAGAGTACAGAACTGATATCATGTTTGCCCTCGTACCTTTTTCTTCAGAGATGCTGTAGCTTTACTTCGAGAAAGCTATACACCAGCTTGTCTAGTGAAATTTAATTTTTCTTTCATCCATCTGATCGAGCTTAATATGTTTATCAAGCTTGATGTAATGACATGATTCAAATGCAACTGTCGATGTGCGATTCTGTTGAATGTGTCTTTGTTTGGCTTAGTCAAGACCATTGTTTCGATCCTCTATGTGGATCTCATCAGTTACCGGTATTTCTAAGATACTCTGTACCTCTGAAGTTGCTAGCGAAACTCATACATTTGTGAGAGTGTAAGGCATTTGCGGCTTGGCACAAACCTTTCATGACTGCAAATGATAAGTAATTCAAAATTATGAAGTTCACGCTTACGTCATCAGTATGGAATTTTTTGCAGCGAATTGCAAATGTCCTTCATGCCAAATGCCTCTCGGGCCGGGAGCGAAGAAGGACGGCTGTTTTGGCAGGCTAACTTCAATTATCCGGCTGTTGTGATTATCTAGACATTTTCTCTAGTCCCAATTTTGTTCTGAATATTTAATAGTCATGATCAAAATCTGTAGCCATATTTGTTTAAAACTACAGCATTGAAAAGTGAAGTCAAAAGCGACTCAGTTTGTTTTGCTTTCAAAGTGGAAAAGCAGTGCTTGCATGCATTGCAACTAATGAAGAACATTTGAATGAGTTCTGATTGTCTCAGAGTTTCTTTGTTGCTAAGTGAAATTTCATGCTCTATTAGCTCATTTGGCGTGGTATGCAAAACAAACTAGTTAGCGTCACAAATAAGTTTATTCATGATCATGTATCATGTCCTTGAAGCATAAGCAATCCGTTCTTTCGATTGAAGAGGAACAATTTATAATTTTTTAATAAGAGAAAGGAGAAAAGGGAATAATTTGTGGGCTGAATGACATTAGTAAGCAGATCTGGTATCTGCAAGACCATTTAGAGACCAGCGGAGGTCTGAAAAGAAAATCACTGAAAGTTGCATTTGATGAACAGCTCGATAAAGTGTTGTTTTACAACTTAATGTTGCAATTTTTGCATATTAATATTCATATTTTTGATTATCCAGACTATTTTGTCTTGTCCCAGAGAGTCCCAATAATTGAGGTTCAACTGTAGTGGCCAACATAATCAATGAAACATACACCCAGGATACCATGGGCAGGTTAGGTGTAATCCCATCAAGTATACAACACCTTTCCTGTATTTGGTGGGCTGTATTTTCTTTGGCATGATATAAATGAGAAGATTTCATGGCCGTGGTCTCTATTCAAGCACTGTACATGTATTGGCATATTTGCCCATACTCGCCCAAAAGATTGTGGCTGCAACCAAGAAAAGACATACTTCTAGTAAAGCAAGTGACAGAACTAGATCCAGTTTAAAACCTTGTTTAGTTTGGTTTTTCTGTAATTAGTCTTTTCCATCAAAGGAAATTTTAGTCCACCTATCTGCACAAGTTTCATGTCCTTAATTTTGGCATATTCAATGCAAAGAATTCAAACTAGCTCCTATTTTGTCTGACATGTAATATGTTAAGTACTAAAGTGTAACCTGCTGCTGACTACATTAGATCAAAATGGCACTGTCATAACAAATTGCAACATTACTATTTGTTACAGCTGTCAAGATAAAGAAGATCAAAGATACTGTAAAGTTTAAGGTGCGATGCAGTCGTTACCTTTACACCCTTGTCATCCAGGACAAAGAAAAAGCTGATAAACTGAAGCAATCTTTGCCTCCAGGTAACTTTATTTTGTTATTTTGTGAAGTGTTCTTCACCAAATGGAGATGATCTACTTGGACAGTAACCCTTTTTGAAGTTTCCAAAATCAGAATGATGGGTTGGTTTAGATTGAGGAATTGAGACTAACGTTCAAGGGAAAGGTTCCAGACATGGCCAGAATGTGGTGCAGTTGACTTGCTATTACTTTCCTCGGGATTTTTAAACTATACAGCTGAAAGAATTGCCTTGCCTTATAATTCCTGGCTCCTTTGCCTATTTACTAAAATGTTGGGAACTTCTTTCATGCATTCCAAGGATGCACTTTGCCAATATTCATTTTTTGTGTGTATAAGATGCACACTTGTACGTTATGGGACCTTTGAATAAGGGGGCAATCCATTTTGGAGGTTAAGGGTTTGAAATGGAAAGTTTGTAAATTTTCAGGGTTTGACTCCAACTTTTAACACTTTCTACTTTGGGTGTTCTGTTGTTTCTTGTTTCATAAATTGAAGTCAATTGTTTTTTTTTTTGGTGTTGCTTTCAGGTTTGGCTGTCAAGGAGTTGAAGTAGAATTTTATTCTGTGAACTGGAATAAAGTGTATATAAACTGCATGTTGGGTTTTCATTGCTTGATATTCTGAGTGGATTCTTTGAGCCTAAAGCCCTGGTCAAACCACGCATGATAGTCAATGATAGTTGATTCTCCCCTAACTATCATCAACTATCACCTACTATCGTTCAAATATTCAAACGACCAAAGAAGTTCACGATAGTTGACGATAGTTCACCGGCAGTCGCGCAAGCTAAGTCACGAGGGCAGCGAATTCCAAGCTCTTTCCGCCTAAAAATGTGAATACTAGTATGAATTTTTTGCTACGAAAGTGGGTGGCAGCATGTTTTCTGACCGCTATAGGGCCAGTGATTACCAAACAGCTGACCAAAAAACTATCATGAACTATCATACACGTGGTCAAACGAGAAAAACTCATTGACTATCATGAAGAATTTGAACAAGCTCAAACTGAGTGATAGTTGATGATAGTGCATGATAGTTGGTGGTCAAACGGAAGTGCGCGCTCAGCTATCATCGACTATCATGAGCCGTTTGACCAGGGCTTAAGGGTGATCATGACTTGTCAAAACATCAATTATCGCTGAATCAAGGGGAGCAAGTTTTTTGAACTTCTTGAAAAAAATTAATATATCAAGTGTTGGTACATTGTATTTTGCTTTGCTATGCTTATTAAACAGACTGTCAGTAAACAAACATACCACAAACTTCTGAAAGTAACAACCCCCAAAAGTAGCGACCACCTGAAAGATCATTAACAAATCCTGTACTTCAAAAGTAGCAAGCCCAGTTTCTTCCATTTATTTTGTAAAAACAGTTCAGTCCCACCAACAATGAAACATTTTTTGCACCCTGAAAACAAAATCACCTGAAAGTAACAAGTTTTTAAGGTTGCTAATTCTAAATGTAACAATGGTTGTCGCTTTCAGAAGTCTGAGGACTTGAAGTTGGGACCTCCATTAATATAAACCATTAGGCCACATGTCATATGCAAAAAAATATTGTCATGATTTAACAAAATGTAGTAAATTAAAGGAACGACTGGAAAATATGTTCTTTTCAACAAAATTAATTGCCAATATAGTGAAGTTATGTAATATTATTTATCTTACGATTATCAGTTAAGTAGGGCAGGAAAAGTTAAGTGATCAGGTTTTAATGTTCAACTTGTGTTGTCATGTGCAAGTAGCTCTGTTTCCAGTGGTAACTTGTCGGCCTTTGACATCTTGGCAGCAGAGCACTCAAAATTGCAGGTGACTATATTATAGGCCGTTCTGAAAATCAGCAGGGAACTGGTACGAGTTATCGGTAAACTGACACCACCACATGAAAGATCATGTTGAGATTGGTGGCTTCACCAAGTATTATGCTTTTAGGGTGAAGAGAGACCTAGTTCTGGACCTTGAAATATGGTTCGAAAATCCATACAAACGTCTCTAATTTTGAGACAGCATCCCCCAAAACCATATAAACTCTTAAATTTTTTATCAGTTTTGTGATAACTGTAAAATCCTGTCATGCACCTACTGTTTGAAAGAAGCTGAGATGAAAATTTGGTTTTATCAACTGAGTTGATAATGTGAATTAGCCACCGTAAAGAGATTCAGAAGCTGACATTTCGAGCGCTAGCCTTTCGTCGGAGCAAATTGAGGAATTGTGGGTTGTGTGTGGTTTATATACAGAAATATGGAGCTACGCTATTGGTTGGTGCCTGGCAACGTGAAAATTGCTATGTTTGCCCATTTTTAAGAGTATCGCGGAAATCATAAAAATTTTAAGAGTCTGCAGTTTTGGTGGATGCTGTCTCAGAATTAGAGACGTTTGTATGGATTTTGAACCATATCTCAAGGTTCATAGCTTGTCGCTGTTCACCCTAAAAGCATCATACTTAGTCAAATGACCAATCTCAACATGATCGTTCATGTGGTGGTGTCAGTTTATCGATTTGTCAAAATTTGAAACTCTTCTCTGTTTACTCCTTAGTTTTTGCTTCGATTGAGAAGATATATCAAACACTCGAAACAGCATTTCATCGGCTATCCAAACACCTCGAATTTCGTCAAAAATACTCCGCTGCGCGTCGTATTTTCAACTCTCTTGGTGTTTGGATATCCCGATGAAACACTGTCTCTCGTGTTTGATATATTACTTGTAAATACAAAAGTCCGACTTGTAGATCACAAGCGTAAAAGCTTTATTAAATTGACCCGAGACCTTAATTTTTACCAGTTTAATTTTTATTTAACACATTGACTCTGTGATCGGCCGTGACGGGCTTGGCCTTTCTTCCACCCCGAAGGAACCCCCCCCCCCACCCCCGAAGGAACGAGGTTGCAAAATTGAAGATCTTTCCAATAATACCCAGATCAGAGTGCTCGGCCCAACGGCGCCTGAGATATGCACAACAATGCTCAAAAAGTTGAGTGAAAAACTCTGAGCAAAATTTCCTGCCACTGGTACTATGGTAAACATTGCCTGTCTCGATGACGTTTTCTTAAAACTTTTTCTAACTGCAAGCAAGCCCAGTAGAAGGTCAATAACTGCAGCCAAAAGAAGAGAAAAGGAGAAAAGCCAAAAAGCCTTAAGACATCGTCACTCTATCGTCTAAAAATTTCTACGCATGCCCGAGCCAAGATGTCGTAAACAACCTGTCATGTTGCAAATGCCTTCTTGCCTAGATTAAATCTAATTTGGCCAATTTCCAGCCAGAAAATCTCCAACATGTCCAAGAAATGCATTTTTTGCAAAAACCTCCAGGAGTCAATGGGCAAAGTATTGCCACTGAGAATGATCTAAGTGCATCAAATTATAATTATCTTTCAAATCATGATGCGGGTCATACAGCAAGGAAGTCTTGAACAAATACAATATTTTACTGCATGTTATTACCTATCATACAAAAAGTAAAACAACTCAATTGCTGCAATGTGCAACCACAGACTAACTAAAAAAATTAACATATTTACACCTTTTTGTTTGGCTTAGACCTACAATTTAGAACAATTTTGTGAAGTGTACACAGAATAATCACATATCAGGTTGGGTGTATGCACATGTATGCCAGTGTTTAGTTTGGTTGGTGTAAGATTATCATGTCTCCAGTTTTAGTTTCTTAATGAGAGAAATAATATTTTCAAAAACAAGTATTTACAGGCAGAATATGGCATCTGCAAATTTAAATTCACCATTTTTCTGCTTATGACAAGACAAGACAACTTTATTACATTTTGCTCAATACATTAGTGACAGACCTGGCACCGCAGGTAGCAAAAGCTAATTGAGGCGGGCCAGGAACAATAAAATAAATGCCTCAAATATCAGTGGCGGATCCAGACCTTAAGCTAAGGGG
>JAEMPF020004274.1:3728-6228 GCA_022496165.2 Catalaphyllia jardinei
AAAAAATATTGAAAATTATTTATGAAAATCAGAACAGAAAAAAATATTGAAAAAACAGCATGATTTTAAATAAAAAGTACAACAGCTGAAAACTGCGCTGGAACCCCCATTTGTTATACTACTAACACGCTTCTTACTTGTCTTAAGAGCCACTGCCAGTAAATATGGAGCATCCAGCGACAGTTCGGAAAATTCGGAATTTCTTTTATTGCGTCAAAAAGACCCTTTTGGTGAACTATTTTCAGAAATATACTAAGTTCTAGCGAGTTCGCATTTTTTGTGAATTCTAGGAAAGTTCGAAATACAGCTCAATCAACCAAGATGGCCGATGGAATTTACCCAAAATTGTACATTTTCAACACGCCAGTACAGAAAGAAGGGAACTTGCCTGGATTTCATATTCACACAATTTGTAATTTACCTTTTGCGCATTCCTCTGAGCTAAAATTTATGTTAAAGTAAGTAAGCTTTGTCTGCTTCTTGGCCGTTTGAAAAATACAACTATCGCAATTTAATTTATATGTAAAATTTCAACGGATTTTAGAGGATAATAACTCCTCTAGAATGCAAACATCTTGACAATTAAAAGGTTCTAAAGAAAGAGCTATGATATGGATATATTATATCTAAATGGCTAGTTTGACCCGTGAAAATTAAGCGCGCTAGACGAAGAACTGTAAAGGGAATTTTGACCAAATACGCCATTTTGACGGACAAACGAGCAAGAAACTTCGATTTCGCAGTCCTCTCTATAAACACTATTCGACATGTTTCATGACACAAATTATTCGTAGACACTGTATATTGAATAGTTAATAGTACTTTAAATAGTATCTCAGAATAAGCCTTGGTTATAGATGACACAGTCCTCTAGAAATCAGCCGTCCAAGCAGACGAATTTGGCAAAATGTCTTTCTTCAAGGTGGAACGGTAGTCATACATACAAAACTTGAGCACCTTTGGCGAATAAATGGAGAAGAGGCATCGCTACTTCTTCCTGGGTTATCTCTTGTAATTAGTTCTCTCTGTTTACTTTAAAATTAATAGGGGAACCACGTAGACCCGACTGCAACGATAAAAAGAACAGTTTGCTTGGGACGAGAAACGGAAGTGTTCATGTAACGTTTGTGTAAACAATATTGTTCCCTCTGTCTCTGATATGTGATTTTATTGGTTTAAATTTTTTTTTCTCGGAGAAATTAGCTATCCTTAGCTACTCGTAAATCCGAGGTGAAATAAAGGTGATGTGACATGTGTTTTGTTTACAACATGGTCCTGGTCTGCCCGCCAGGCAGTTCTGTAAGATGGTTACGCCCACCTTACAGAATATAGTCAATAGTCAATATTGACCCAGGCAGGTGGTTTTGCCTGCCTGTTACTAGGGGTCATGGATTGGATCAAAGCATGTATCAAAGAGAACATTAGAAAGTCAAGGAAGTTTATTTTGGCAGCAATAAGAAATGGAAGTTTTTATAATCTATTCAACATGGCTGTCATAGCAACTTACACTATATACAATGAAAATTGAAAAGCTCTGCTTCATTCCCAAAGTGTCAATTCAGCCCTGCTGGCCAGACCTTCCTGGCCAAGAAAGCTACATCAAAAGGCTACTCCAGCCCACGGTAGGGCCCATTTCAGCCCAGGGACCAAATCAGCCTTAGCTCATTGGACTGTATTGGCCCTGATTTAAGGGAGCCAAATTAGACTCAAAAATAGGACTGTATTTTACTCACCGAAACGGCCCCATTTTTAGGGCTAAAACAGATCTTCCTGATTTACAGTGTAACTTGTGTTAGGTCCCTACAAAGCCGAAGGCGTCAGCGGATTGCAAGAAACAAACATTTACCAAACTCAGTGCTCAAAGCTGCGCAATTTTAAATACAATTTAGAGATATTTACTTAAACCTAACACTACTGCTACACTCGCAACGGACGCTTGTAATGCAAGGTAAGCATTCTTGTAACAAATTAATTAATGCTCTTTTAGAGCATTGATTGAATATTTTGACTAAAACAGCTCCTCTTTTTTTTCCAACTTTATTCCATGTGCAGGTTGTGGCTACAAAAGAAGAGGCGCAGGAGGGGCTGAAGAAATATTCTCCACCATCGCTTCTTATTGTGGGACACCATTTCTGAAAAAAAACGTGATGAAATACTTATTTCAGCAGGGGGGGTCCTATTTGAAGTCTATGGACCCCCTCGTGTAGATATTCCATAGTCGTGGAGGGGTTCTTAGAGTGCAACTCCTGCCAAACAGTCAGTATTTCTCTGTAAAAGCTTGGTTCGCGTGAGGTCAAATTTAAGTCGCGTGTGCCAAAATTACATTCAAAGATAAACCGACCCCCGTATTGAGCTGCAACAGAGGAGAAGACGGAGCACCATTTACTACCTTCAGCTTCACAAAAGCGTCTGACCCAGGCTGCTTTAAGAGATTTATCTAATATGGTGAAATCAAACATATTTCGACCGCCTTTGTCCTCAGGAAGTACTAATGTTTGAC
>JAEMPF020004274.1:8728-14255 GCA_022496165.2 Catalaphyllia jardinei
TTCCTGAGCTGTTCTGCCAGGTAAATCGCTCGTGGGAGAGGTGCTGGAGTCTCCAAATGTCGACAGGATTTAAATTATTGCCCATTTCGACTATGCTCTGGATGACATTTTTCCTGTTGCTGATCTTTCCCGCCTTTTTTGTCAATGTTTTTAAGAGGACAGTTAAAATCTCCTCCCAGTACAAGATTCGAGTTTACATACGGGCGTAACTTTCTCGTTAGTTGAGTATAAAAATCGACCTGAAGATTTTGGTCATTGGGAGCATAAATATTGGCCAAACAAAACTCTAATGATTGTTATCGGTAAGAAAGACACTGAAGTCAGACAACTGCTCACTGAAGACGGAATATTCACGAAAAGGGATTCGGGATTCCACAAACTATTAGTATATCAGCTTATAAAAGTAAAAATAATAAAACATTTCTTGTCTTTCTTGTCTTCTAATTTGGTGCCATGAATGGGTAGCTCACATGTGGCCAAGTTCGGCAACTCACTGAATTCACGAGGTAAGTGTTAGAAGAGACCAAAGTATAACTTTCAGGTAAGGATTGTCTTATCTTTGTTAGCTGCAAAGAAAAAGACTTATCGAGCCGCTTTGGTAAGACAGCTTGGTTTGAGTGCCGCTCGTAACACAACAAAAAACCTTGAGTTTCATAACGGTTCCTCTCTATTAACTTTGTCGTAATTAGGGGAACACCGCCCAGTGGTTGGCACGACATACAACTTCCCATCGCGTGAGCAAAATGGGCTCTACCCTAAAGCCAGGAACGCGCAAAAGTATACTGAAGCCTTACTTTTCTCCCCAGTACTGCTGGATCGGACAAGATGTATTGGCAGCTAGGTCGAAAAGGATAAAACTGAGAACGTAAACAGTAGTATATTAGTTGGGGATACGAGCGCATTTTGAAAAATGCTCTCAGACCTCCCAACTACTATGCTACTTAGATAATTTGGTTTTATCAGCTGAGTTGATAATGTGAATTAGTCACCGTAAAGAGATTCAGAAGCTGACGTTTCGAGCGCTAGCCCTTCGTCGGAGCGAATCTTCACATTATCAACTCAGTTGATAAAACCAAATTATCATGTAATTCTCCCACCGACGCAGCACCACAGTTTCTTTAGAAACTTACCCCCTTTACTATGCTACTTACCCGTCGTTGTCATCAAACCTTGTCATCAAATGCTGGAATAAAATATGGAAATCAAATCTTGGGATCAAATGCGGAACCAAACCTTGGAACCAAATATAGGGATCAAATTCGGAACCAAACCTTGGAACTAAATGCTGGAATAAAATATGGAAATCAAATGCGGAATCAAACGCGGATCCAAACCTTGGAACCAAATGCTGGAATAAAATATAGGAATAAAATATAGGGATCAAATGCGGAATCAAATCTTGGGATAGGGGTTGGAACCAAGACCAAAACCCGGGACATAGGTCTGGAACCGAAACCTTGAATCATTATTGGGACCAATACTGGGACTAATACTAGGACTAATATAAGAATTGAGGAATATGACTAATGTTTGATATTATAATGTCCGTATGCATAGCTTGTCACTCCATCTTCATGTATATATCTTTTATCATCGAAACAGCTGAGTGATACTTTGTTGATTTCAACGCTGCTGAGTTCATGGTTTTGACTTCTGATTGTTTTCATCTTATTATACTTCTGTTTATTGTTGAAGAGTGTTTCTTTGAAGTCTTCATGTGTTATATTATTTTCGGTTACGTTCTTCTTGATTCCTTTGGCAGTCCTTACTCCTTTTTGGTTGTCTTTAATGATGCTGTACATCTTGGATCGCAAACCAACGAATTCATAAATAGGGACTCCTGCGGCTTCATCTTTGAATTTTCCTATTACTTTTTTATTTGTCTTATCGAAGTACGGTGAGCTTTCAGGGTAATCATTGTTGTCGAATTTATCTTTGTCATTCCAAAAGTCTTGGTATACATCTTCAGCTTCGATTTCATAGGTCAAGCTGTCTGTGTCTGTGAATAGTAACTTGGCTTTGTCTCCATATTTCTTTTTAATATAGTTATAATGAAATTCATACATAAACGTTTTACTAATATCTATGATGCACATACCCACATATGCCGGCCTGTTTAGAGTAAGTGTTTCTTTGATCTTATGCACAGCTACAAGATTATCGTTAAAGATCTTACTGCTGACATAAGTTGGCTTACTAGTATATTTCGATAGTTTCTTCTCATCAGTCACCAATCTTACATGTACTCGCTTTCTGATGTTTTCCATTGTCTTCCCAAATACACTATTATTCATAAGTTTGAAGAAGTCTTTCTCGAAGGTATTCTTGGCATTCTTACGCTTTTCAGTATTGAAATCAATATATTGCTTTAGCCAAGGGGATTGATTGAATTTAAGTACTCGATGAATTTTGGTCACCTTCAAGCCTAAATCAGTATATAATTGGAGGTTTCTGTAATGCAGTACATACGTTTCTTTGCTGCCTAAGGTTGGAATCAATTTGGAGACTAAACCGGTTGATACATTATACTTCTCAGATATGTTTTTGCAGTACTCAGATAACATATCATTGGTTACTTTCACCTTTTCTGGTCCCAATGGGTAATCATTATGTAGGTCATGTAGTTCTTCAGGGTATTCCAAGTCGACTTCTAGTATCAAACCCTTCTCACTATCTTCTTTATACTTGGTAAGGTCGATGTTATCAATCTGTTGTTGTGTCATCCATCTGAATCCGCCTGTTGGTAGATATTGACTCATAGCCCAACCGTAAAGGTTATTGGCATCGAGATACATGATATACTTTGAGGACGCCTTCTCATCATATTCCTTCATGTATTTATTGTTTGCTTTACCATAACGATTGGCTATATAGCTAATTCCACCATGCAGTCCCTTTTCAATGAACTGGAACATATCAATATCGGTGATGAGCTCTAATTCAATACCAGTCATCTTCAACATAGCATCCCATGACAAACCAGGAGATGTGAAATAATGGCATGGACCCAGTTTGTAGTATTCTAGACATGTTTTCCTGAAGTTTTCGAATACATCAGCTAACAGAAGGATATCAGATGCAAGATATAAGTCATGGTAGTCACCCATGTTATTGAGAGAGAATGTATTCCACACATGTTGGGCATGTTGATAGTCTTCGTCTGATATATGTTCTGCTTTCGGTGGTAGCTTTTCATTGAATTTATTGAAACTGTCCATATAGTCATATGAGTATACTCCTTTTCTAGCCATCAGATCAAACTCTTGACCTTCAAATACTTGAGAGGTATATTTTAATGATTCTCTTGGTATATTACTCACCAGTTTTTCTAAACTGGAACTCATGAATTGGAAACTATCAAGGAACACTTAGTTGTTGCCAAGCATGAAAGCCAAATACTTTTCCATATTATTAGGTATGGCATTGATATTCATCTGCGTCTCTTTTCCTTTCTTATTTGTATATGTATTTTTCTTAACAATGGCTCCAATCTCTTGCATTATAAAATGACTATCATACCCTCTCAAGTTATGGAATATGACAGGTATTTTTACTTCTTCTGGGTTTACTCTGAGTTTTAGATTGCATTCTTGATGGGCTGAGCCTCTATATTTACCGGTGATATGGCAGTGGTCTCGAACTCGAATATCTTTATCAGTATATTTTTTATCGCAAATATGACATTCTTCGGCTTTTTGAAATTTCTCTTCATCATCTTTCGTCATTCATTATGGTTTATTGAATTCTTTTTTCATAACCTTCTTGCAATATTTGACTTCCTCCAACATAGCTTCCATAAATTTATACACAGCCTTTTTACCCCTATACGTTGTAGCAGTTTTACTATATTTATCATCATAGCACCATAGAATCTTATACCCATATCCACAATCTGTGTGCTTCTGGTATGCTTCAGTATATGATTTGTTATTATTGGGTTGACAACCAGATATCTTTTCTGTTATGGCCTCAAAGTCTGCATAGATCACAAATGGTACGGGCTGTTGTTTATGAAAAGTATTGAATTTTAATATATTGTTATCCTTATCAGGCATTTTTACTGCTTGTGTACCATTTACTTGAATGCAATTATCTTTGTGATTGTTCAAGACTCTTTCAGAGCTGAAACACTGAAGACAATGCATACAGAAGTGCTTCCTTTCTTTGTGTTTTGTTATGTTGGACATAAACTTATTAAAATCTTTGATGAGCACGTAATGTTTATTATCATTTTCCGTTATCAATAATAAATTCATCTGTCTGTCATATTTTTCTTTTGACACAAAGATGGGATATGGTTGTTTGTTTTCATATCCCAATACATTAATATTAATCTCATTTTGCTTTTCAATTTTATTGTACTGCTTAGTGGTTACCGGGAATTCAATCCCAGTATAATCAAGATCTTGTATATATTGTTTATCAGATTTTTTGATCCTCTGCGGATCTTTATCTTGAGGATTTAAGCGCCTGATGTCGCACCATCTGAAGCATTCATTATCCTCATTTTTCATTTTGATCAATCCCTTTTCACTGTTTCTGAGTTCTTGTGGTAGTTTGATGTATGATGAGCCTTTCATTGGTTGATATATTGTACAATATTAAGATAATGATTGTCAACAGATTCAATAGTCCAACCGGAACCTTCAGATACCCATTAAGCTATCATATTCAAGATTTGTTGTTTTGATAATTGTAACGCTTAAGGGATTTCTGTGTTATTGATGATGGTTTGAGGTTTGCTATTGAAGTATGCGGTTTTATACACTATTTCATCTTTTTCTAATTTTTTGAATGTCACTTTGAGCGTTTCAACAAATTTTAGACCTTTCATGGATGTGAGTATGCTTGTGATATGATATTCAATGGCCTTTCTTGTGTTTTGTAGTTGTTCTAAGGGGTCTTTGTTATTTTTTATGCCAATTTCAAAAGACTTTGTATAGCCTTTCAGAGCTTTAGCAACTTGCTCTATCTTAGTCCTTGGTGATGTGACTGGTTTTTTAGTCCTTGGTTTGGGTATTGGTTTGTGATCATCCCTAAATTCCAATGGTGGAAGAATTATGTTGTCTTCATAATCCTGCACCATCTGCTTTACATTCTTCCTTGGTTTGATATTGTTGTCATTTTTAGGCTGCAGTTTCATATTTTTCAACAACAACTTTTTTATTTCTAAATTTTGCTTCAACAGCAGGTTGATTAGCTGAGATTTGCTTCGTTTCAGGAGAGTACGCTTATTCATACTATAAGCTGAGATAATTTTTTCCATTATTATTTCTAATGTGTCAAACCTTTAAGCAGCTTTTGAAAATATTTTGACATAATTGATATAAAGACATTATAATATATAAACTATATTATAATGACAACAATTACAATTAACAAGTGCGTTTATTCTGTTCATCCAATTTATGATTTATATGCTTCGGATGAAAATGGAAACATTATTGTAGCTTACAGTTCTTGTTGTGGCTACGTCTAGGTTTTCGAACCTCGCTCAATCGCTCTCCTAATCATCGATTTCCCAAAC
>JAEMPF020004827.1:5061-47561 GCA_022496165.2 Catalaphyllia jardinei
ACAACTCGTACTCGTTTGCTTGCTGAATTAAAATATGCTGGAAATATCCAATTGAATAGACTGAAAGGCCTTAGGATCAAATCTCCGTCTCTTCAGATCTAAGGCTACTGTTATTAACTGCTTCACAGCTCTGAGATGTCCTAAGGATGTTTTTCCGGGGCTTTGAACACTAGTCTCTTCTCCCATAATCACTCTAAATTTTCAGCAAGGCATGAGAGTAATACAACTAGTGACGTCACTACGTTGTTTTGGCCGCGCCAAAATGGCCGCCAATTTTAGGCTCAACCGGTCAACTTCGAACGGCTGAAAAAGCAGTTTTCGCTTACCGTATGCGAAGAAAAAGTTGGCAGTATTTCCAAGTAAGGTTCAAACTTTATTATTGTGCAGAAATCTCACATGCGAAAATTTCGTTTCAGTAGCACTTTAACGAAAAGCAATGTATTGTAAATTAACAAAAGTAAGTAAGAAAGAAAGCACAATATATATATGTATATATACATTGAAACACTTCTAGGAATCCTCACAATATGAAATAACAGTACAGAGCACTGTTTCTAGCCTCCCCCGGGGAAAACTAGGCGGGAATGGGTATGATAACCTGTGTACGTAGGCTGTTAAATTCAGTATTACAACAGTTTGGTCAATAACTAGAGCAATTTGCAACATTGCCGTAAAACTAAACCCAAACAAGTTACTTAACAATTACACTACTCAGCAAATCTCAAACAGTAGTACAACCAAAACCAAAACCACAGTAATTGCAAGATTACTTTCGACATTCAATAGAAAACTGCTCTAACATCGAGTACAGATTAGCGGTTTCAAGCCATCATGTCGAGTAGGTTTTGAATATGTTCCCCTTGTCGTGTTCGTTACCTTCCCAGGAGCTTGTCCTGAAGCGTACACATGCGTCATGTGACCCCTTGATGGGTGTTCCCTGAAGATGTCGGGTAACTTGTTTCCTCTGATCCAGCCCTTGAAAACAGTCTGGCCGTGATGGTAGCCAACATCCTGGAGGAAAACATCAGAGAAATGGATAGAAAAATTACGACGCCTTAAAGAATGATACCAACTTCCTCTACACAGTTCCACACATAGTCAAACAGAATGCGACACAGATGTCAAAATGATTGGTCTTGGTGTAAGACCTGTTAATTAACATTATGATGATTTTTGCAGTTAACGTTTCCCTCTAGCTGCAAAAATTGCCACAGATTTCGTTTTGTTTTCCGGGCTTAAATCAATCCAACACAAATATAGAAAAAAGGTTCCTACTGAATTCACAGCAAATATAAATTATTCTATCTTTAGTTTGCAAATTTTAATTGCCAGAAACGTCAATGTAAACCTCAGCATTCTCACGACTGGTGTTAGACCGTTTTTACAGGTTACATGCAGATTTCAGGTAAAACAACAAGTTATTTTATGGTCATTAAAACAATAGTTATAATCATGTAGCACTGCATGTGAACTACAACTATTACTACTGTGTCATGACGCTTGAACGGTCAATATGAAAATACATGCTCTCTTGACTTACCACTATCTCATCAAAGCGACCAAACTCTAATGTCTTGAACCTGTAGATGAAGGAACCATTTTACTGATCGATGCTTATATATGATGTAACCAGGTTGCTTAGAATACTAACACAGCACGATTCTATTTTGCCAACTTTACATGTACTTTCCGTCCCAAACGCCCGGGGACGTGACAGCGCAAGTGAAGAATAAGGAATCTTTCACAGTGGATGTCATCTGCACAATTCTGATCAGTCTAAGGAAAGCTCTGTTTTGCCCGCTCTATCTTATCTGCGACTGTTTATTTTGTAGCTACAAACGACACTGCCGCGTAGATCATAGAATGAACCTATGCATAAGATTATGATGACAAACCTGTCGATAGGCGGTCTGATGTATTCACAGTAACTGCTCTCTTTAACTTCAGCCAGTTGCCTCACACAAGACACATATGCCAGACGAGACTGGATTTCTGCCATGTCAGGAATCTAAAAATGTAAATAAAAGAATGTATGTGCTGTTTTGTTCTTCAGTTATGTCTTTAAGTTGATGCCATGATACAGAGACATACCTTTTCAACTCAGTTCAGTATTCGTAAGTCTGACTACCACTTATACCGTAATGACTAACTAAAGCAAAATCTTGATCACAAACAAACAAACACAAAAAGAAAACGTTTCAATGAGTGCATGCTGAATCTCATATCGTGAACTCCTGTTTGAGATGTACGCTCTAGGCTAAAACAGTATCACTGGTCAATGGGGTTTGAGAGGGTTCACGAGCAGGGGATTTATAGCAGAGCCGAGCTTATATCTGAAGTTCGCTGGAGCTATGTTAACAGACTTTTTGAGGATTCCGTCGAGATCTACTGGTCTTCATGCACTCCCTACAAAAAGAAATAAAGAGTTTGTAGCACAGATAGCTACCGTGAAATAAGCTTTATAACACTGCTTCGTACCTTGACGGTTTCGGCGAAAGGATTCCACTTGTTCCACAGTAGCCACCAGCCCGACAACTGGTCGCCATAGTTCGTGAGGTCGTCGGGATCCTCCGATCCTACATCGATTGCTATGATCGTCTGAGCGCCCATGGTCTTCATCACATCCGCTAAAAATAAACCACACAATGTCAAAAACGACGAATAGGTTTATTATTTTTCTTTTTTACCACAAAATTTAAATAACGATAATACAAGATAGTTACACAAAAGCAAATGAAAGCGGCGAGGAAGGAAGCCCAAACAGAGTAAAAATACAGACGGTAACAGTAAGGCCAGGATCGAAAGTAAATAGACGTGACTAACAGAGTGACTAAAATACTTTATGGAGAGCAGAATACAAGGAAAATTGTCGGCTTGGCTTTTTCTAATTCTTCAATTCAGCCAAACTTTCCTAACAAGTACTATTGGAAAGTTATAGGAACACGAACGACGAATTTACATTATCACCTCATTTTCTAGGAAACTTATTCCAGTTGGGTTCTAACGGCTTTCATGTAACGGATCTCCTACTGATGCTGAAAAGCACACCTTAAACTAATGATTAACCCCAGTGTATTAATAGAAGGTAATTATGGTGATAACCTCCACTCACCAGGTAAATTATTGACATATCCACCATCCAATAAAAGATGTCCGTCCTTGGGGTCACACAGTGGAGGAAGATACCCCGACAGAGACATACTAGCACGGATATACCGCCATAAGCAGCCTGTAAGGGTGATCACGTGTTAGTCTCACCGGTGCTACTTGTATCTGGTACAAATGTTTCTTATGAGGTGTTTCAAGATCTTTCAAATCTTACAAGTACTTCAAGAGCAGCAATTTAAAGGAAACAAGACACGCCAGGAAAATCAAGCACACGAAGAAAAAATTCAAATGCTGCATTGTTTTTTGTCCTTTCCTCGTCGCATTTAAGGGCCACTCCTGAAGTTCACACTATAACAGCCACTGCCCATTTAAGGCTGGTTTTCATTAGCGACGGAGTCGTAGTCGGAGTCGTAATCACAAGCGTAGAGTGATACGATCCAGTGAAAATCAAACTGAAGGAGTCGGAAGCAGAACACACATTTCGCTTATGACTCTGTCGCTTGCGATCCAGTTAGAACTACATTGTTGGAATCCTAAGCAGAAACGAAAGAATACACCAATCACAATGTTTGATTTCGGGCCTTGTGATTGGTCTGTTCTTCAGCTTCTGCTTCTGACTCCGACACCCTAGTTTTCACTGGATCATAAGCAACGGAGTCGTAAACGGAATCGGAAGAAATGGAAACGTTCTGATTCTTCAGACTCCGATTCCGTCGAGCTTATGCCTCCGCTTACGACTCCAATTTTCGATTTTCACTAGGTCATAAGCGCTCTTATGACTCCGACTCCGTCGCCAGTGAAAATCCGCCTTTAAGCTAAAGCGAGGAGGAAAGCGGGGCCGGAGTAAACGGACAAATAATAGGAGTCATTCCAATTGGTCAACGTCAAACTATGGTAGAATCGCTCGATTTTCAAAAAGCCTATTCGGCTTCGTACGGGGTTAAATCTTGTGATATAGAAAGTGATGAGATCTGCCTACGTGGCTTGAATTCAACTCACCGTCTGTATGTACTCTCATTCTTGATGACGTAATGTCTGTTGTGATGCAAAAGTAAGGCAACAAGAGATCCTGGACGAGGAGGAAAAAAAAACAGAAACTGCAGAACTTGGTAATAACACTGCAGTAACCACCAATCTGTGTCGCATTCTACATTGGCGATCCTCTACGACTTCTGTCCTTTTCTCTAGTGTTTTTCTACTGTTTAAATTTCCTCTGATTTAGTGAAAACAATTTCGTATATCGTCACTCACAAACAGTATTCCGGGTTCAGGTTTGATATAAGCGCTTTTGGAAGAACAAATGCGTGTCCATCCCTGTGTCATCGATCAGCACTGAAGTTAATTAAACAGTAATGGTATAGTGGAGCACCCATCATGTACCTCTATCTGTCGTTCTCCAAATGTGCTTCTTATACCGGCGTTAAAGCCACTTCCTGCGTAAAAGGAGACAAACAGTTCTCGTCAGAGAGAGCATTGATTATACCAAAGCGACTTCATGAATTACAAAAGCAATCTCACCGGAAAACATTGAGGTGAATGGATAAGTCAGATCTAAGATCTTCTTGAAGAGTGACGTCATGTCCTACAAGCGATAAACAAACTTTCATTAAGTTTGAAATAAGGCCCATTTTCGACTAATTCAAGTAATCGGTGGAGCACAGAGAAATTTCAGAACCAGTCAGAACCAGCACTCCGAAAGTTGACGCCAGTCAGTTGACGTCATCAGCCACGTCATTCAACTTAGCAACATGCTAGGTGAACACTGCAGTTTCCAAAAATTCACAACAACAGGAATTATGAACCTTCGTGGTTTCAGAAAAGTCGGTCTTACACATTTTACTGCGCCAAACGAAAGATAACAATCCCCTTATTGAGTTTTGAGCACTAAAGAGTAAGTACGCAGCGAACCACGCTAACGGAGAGATAACATAAAACTTGTACAAAACTACTTCACCTAACAGGCGTGTAACTTGTATGACAAGCTCTTACCAGTGACCACTCGCGGACCTTCTGACACATCTTGTTGACGTCAGCTGACTCAGCGTACGCTGCGCCAACAAAGGAACCCATACTTGTACCGCCGACCATATCTACAGGAATACCTGCAACCAAACGATTACTGCGCGTTCAATGGCATGGAAATTCTGTTTACAAGTTTCTCGTGGTTTGCCTGAAAACTTGCCAGTGGAGAATCAAGTGTAGCTTGCAGAGCGAGCGTTCCCTGACGAAGAGCTTTCTCCGTATTCTAACCGCGCGTAAACTGGAGCGAGAGCAAAAACAATCGACAAAACAGGGGGCGGTGGGACAAGCTCGTTCCAATTTGCGTGCGGCCTTAATGCCGAAAAACCTCTTAGTACGAGCAAACTTGCTACACGCGTTTTTTTTTTCAGAAATACAACGTAAAGAAGATGACAGAGAGAGAAACGTAAGACTTAACACCTTTCTAAAGGGCTTATTTTCAATGGCCCGCCGTCTTTGAAAACCCTATTAAGACCTGCAGTCTGTTTGTTTGAAGACTAAAATACTTACCTGCTTCTTCCAGTGCTTTGATGACTCCGCAATGAGATAATCCCCTAAAAAGTAACAAAAACAATAAACACTACCGGCCATACACTGCTATAGACGAGCAATAATGTGGGATATGGGATGGTAAAAATGCGCCAAAAACATCGCTATTTCAGATTGATGCAATGACGGACTGGAGATTGTGCTAAGAGCAGTCTTCCATCTTACACGGTGTTACAAAAGAGTTAATAATTAACTATTACTGCACAACCTATAAACACCTGCTTCATTGAACTGACAACTTGTATTAAGCGGATACTAGTGACAGTCCCAATGGTACCCGTTAAATACAGGTTTCAATGTAAGCAGTCGATAAATCGGTTATTTACCTGGCCCCGCCTCCTCCGAGAATCAATCCAATGGACGTGCCCGTTAGTCTTCGAGCAAGACGTAAAAAGTCAGATTTTCTGAAAGAAACAACCGTATATTTAAAATGAGATTACCAATAGGAGGGTAGAGCAGACTGAAGAGACGCTCACCCGGCCCCATACAACAAAATAACAGGTTTATTTATAACTTTGACATGAAAATAGTGTCATAGATTTTACTCACTTGTCTGGTAAAGGATAAGCTGCAGGATTTTGAGAGTACTAAAACATTGAACGAAAAGACATCCATCACACACGCATACAAGACAAATCTAAAGATACTTACTTATTGCAAAGTGTATATGAAATAATTCATATACTTACTATAACCCCATTCTCTCAACGATCAGGCAAACTTTCATAGAATGTAAATTGCGAAACCAACATTTCAAACTTCCTACCTTTTCAGACAACGGACGCCTTCCGAAAATCTTCTTAGGGCATCGAACCTTGAATAAAGTACAAAAACAAAGACGTATAGTAAGATATGTGATCTCCCCGCTCTGGTCGTGCTTTAAAGCTAAGCTGATAGCGGTGATATACACTCTCTCTACAGACACTGCAGTCATAATGTACGTCACTGAAAGCCTTTTAGCGCGGCGCCCCGTCCGTGGTACAAAGCAGTAATCGTGCGAGTCGACAACAAAACCAAACTGAAATAAAGTTCAATAGTAGGAGACTACCAGCCTTGTGATTGTGCGTACTGTTTTGTATCTTTATTTAATATCAAAATCACCTTATTTGCTAAGAATTAAAAATTCTTAGTTTGGAATTTTTGATACAACCAAGGCAGTTCAATTCAAACAGTGTCCAGTTTAAGCAACTGAAAGAAAAACGCAGTCGAAAACCGGACATGGTCTGTGGAAGTTCTGTCTAAGCAGCATCAGACAGACACTGCCTGTGGAAAAATCCCCAGCAATTCAGTCACTCATTTAACAAATAGATTTAAATTATCATGCATCTGATCAGATATTAGAGACCCCCATAATGATAATGATTCCAAAGATCTAAGCGAAACGTAGAATGTTGCTGATGAATTAACACAAATAACTGAACGACCAGGGTCGTCGGTGGTAGACCGACTGTAGTTATGACTTTGTGATATGATGGTTCACGCGCAATAGCCAACAAGACTCGTTTATTGACTGCATCTTACATGGTGATGTGCGCAGATCCAGCCCCGCGCGTTAAGCCAATCCACAGTGTGTGAAATGCGATAACCCTTGGCGGCGTCTTCGCGATGTAAGAGAATGAGCTCCTTCTGAGAACGAACACCAATGTTCTCAAGCTGCTTCTCCAACTGAAACAAATAACAGAAAAGTAACGCATTAGTACAGGATACAGATGGTATAATGTGTTTGAAAAGTTCTTGGATTTCACGGTTTTAGGGTCTGGGTACTGGTCAGCAGCGTGCGTACATTGTGCTAAACTGGGTTACAGCTGACCGGTATGAAAGCCATAGTTCCATCAAAGTACATGTTTCAAGAAAAATATAGGAATATACGTCAAATCTACCTGACCGACTGCAGGGCTGCCATCAGCTACACCAACAATGACAATGCTGTCTGCCTGTTGTAAGGGATTAAGGAAAAAAAACATAACAATTCTCAGCCTCCTCAAAGGGGGAGAAGTGGGAACCTTTCAACTGCATGTAACCAAAGTCGCAAAACATTTTGAGCAATCCAATCGAAAGAAATACAATTTCTTTGATTGCCGACTAGTTATCAACGGAATATTCGACGTTGATCTTTAATCTAGAGACAAAGAACGGTTGGTTTACCTAAGGGAGAAACAGTTACTTTGGCAAGTGTGGCAAGGATGAAGTAAGCCATTTAAACAGTTACCAATGACCGCGCATAAATACCTTGATCTTATACCTACAACAAACAGAAACGTTCCCAAAACAAATACATATATAAACCTATCACTGCCAATCACGCCCCAGAAATCAAGCTATTCACACCTGTCTAATACACCGTTTCGTCCAAGCAGACATGAAAGCGTCAGCCTGATACAACACGATGCGATGAAGATCCTCCTGTTGTCCAAGCCAGCTTGACAGGCGATATTCGTTCATGCTTGGGAAAGAAATATTAAAATAAATTACTTCAACAGACACTGATGTAGAGCACAAAGTAGGGAGAACACTATTCAAAGTGTGTAAACGGTAAAGCGAGAAGATTTTAATGTGAAATAGGAGTAAGAAAACATAGTCTTCTTGACATCAAATAGAATTCTTGGCGTCAAACAGAGAGAGAGAGAGAGAGAGAGAGAGAGAGACGCCACCGTAGCGATGAAAAAGTGAGAACGTCATCAAAAGCTTAAGATAGCAACTTCAGAGGCATGGCTGGATACCAAGCAACTGGGATAAATTGTAAGGAAAGAAAAAAACATTGCACAATTATTTTCACTCGTTTTGCAGTATACGGAAATACAAACAGTACGGCAATTACACACCTGTCCATTGCGGAGCTACCGAGCTTGCTTCGAACTAACTGGCTGGTCAGCAAGAGAGTGGGACCTGGGAACCAAGAACAGGCACAATCAACATATCTTACAAAGCACACCTATAACTGATAAGACACGATAACCTGTAGAATACCAGGTTTTACACAAATTAAGGCACTTAAGGACGTTCGCGCCCAAAATTTCCCACATACAGATTTCTTTAGAACTTTGACTGCAGGTAGAAAATGATAGGATTAGATTAAAAACGTCACCGACCACGTTTTGAAAATAAGGCGTAGCACAGACCATAGCATTTCTAGGATTTCCAGTCACTCGAGGCGATTCTGGCCGGATTCATTACTATCGGCATATATTTAAGTTGAAGAATCATATCTAAGTTATGTGTGTTTAACACAGCATACTGATATAGGCCTATTTGATAGATCTTTGCTACATATGTCATTAAATCAAGTAGACTTCCAATGCAACTTCCAAGTCACGCACACCTGTATCCATGTAACAATTTGACCCTAATTGAATAGTAAATGAGAAATAATTAAAACTTCCCACGTACAGATTTTTGTTGTTTTGTAGTATAATGGAAAGAATCAGAAAAGGAACTGATCTGCAGAAAAAAAGTGGGAGTCACCGACCATCCAACAAAATATTCGCACACCAAGGCCCCGTTTACACGGGTCCGGACACATCTTTGCACGGACAAAAACTTGCACGGTTCCACCTTGCGTTTACACGGGACCGGGGGGACGGGACGAATTTTTTAACGGCTAAGTGTGCAAGTTTGGGACCTGAAAAAAACAGGTCAACTTTTTGACCAGCACGGTTCCATATTTGTACGGACTCGTGTAAACAACCGAACTGTGTAACTTTTTGCGCAGATAGCGCGGTAATGGCCTGGAATCAAATACCGCGACTGGTCTAAACTTTGCACGGATCCGTGTAAACACCACTGCAACAGAATTTGCACGGATCCATGCAAACAGGCGCTCCAGGAAAGTGCAAAAATGTGTCCGGACCCGTGTAAACGGGGCCCAAGTTAACGCAAAGGTCATCAGCTAGATATATTTTGTTGAGTTTTCGACTCAGTGCGCGCACTTAAAGATGAAGTGGCACGCGCGCGCCTAATGAATAGCGTGCGCACTAGAGATGCGCAGTAGCAATGGGCGCGAACGTCCTTAGAGAGGAGACCAGTTTCAATAAATGATTTTGATGGTTTCCCTACAGTGCATTTCCTCGGTAAGTGAGACGACACTCAATGAGAAACTACCTTCAATTTACACAATCTTTGAAACAGCAATACCTTAGTTTCAACAGCCAAGACATGGAAATTGTCTTGACACGATACAAAAATAACGGATAAGCAAGGGTAAGGCTCGGATAAACACATCCAGTTCATTCTATCCCTGGACTGAATCAGGCTCATTTTACAGTCACATACAGGGGGATTCATGCTGACGTCATTGTTTACATTTTTGCTTATTTGCATACGGCTTTGCTTACAGAAGTAAACATGTTAGATATAAATTGACTCCAGAGACCTAAAGAGCTAGCAAAACTTAATACATGCTGAAATTCTTAGCTCTTTGTGTGTAATATTGAAGGAGAAATTGTCTTTCAAAAACTGCCAAATTTCTGGGTGGCAAAAGCGCTAATGAGTTCATACATTCTTTGTTAAATTTTGAGTTTTTAAACCCGTGTTGCACAAAAAGTATTCAATACATCAGGCTCATAATCATTGGCAGAGATAATCGTACTATGACCTTTCAATATTCAGAACTGATTTATTTGTAGCTCCTTCAGAAGCTGAATTGCTTATGCTAATGAGGCAAATATTGTAAAAAAGGATTTCCCTATATGCATGATGTAAGGCGGTGCACGTGACTTACCGATAGTGTGAAGTGCTAAGCTGAGTTCAAATGAGAAGTTGGAGATTGGTACACCCTCTGAAGCGGGGATTATAGCCACGGTACCCAGATTGGAACCTCCAAATATCTGGTTATCAACCGGTAGATGATTTTCTACATAGTAAAAATAGAATAACACGTAAGTTGAACGACTTTTACTGGAAGAAAAAACAGCAAGAACCGTTTTTGAAATTACTTTCGACCACAACGACAGCGAACGAAACGAGACAAGAAAGGATCGCAGTCTGTATGTCGCGACAAATCTCTCTGTCTGTGTTCTCTGATGGAGTTACACGAAACGTGGTCCGCATTCCTTGAGAATGAAATGCGCACATAAGTGAAAGCGGGTACAACACTTAATCTTTTAATACCCAGTAATGTTTCGCTTCTTGCGTAACTTCTTCTGTACTGTCCTAGAAGCCTTTCACCGAGCAGATGAATTAGACGCGTAACAACCTGTTGAAATCAAAATAAACAAACCTTTGAGACCGATATTATGAAGCAAAACTTACGGAACTGTGTCATCTAGCTCTGTGAAAGAAATCTATAGCGCCTAAAGTGTGGGCAAAAAAATTTACCTGAGGGAAGTGTCTCTTGATTGTATTTAGCAGACCATCTGGAAGAACTGCAAGTTCGGTGTCCCTAAGTATGAAAATAATGTTCTGCTTACTAATACAACACGCTCAGAGTGAAACTAAAATATCAACTGTACAGAGCGCTACCTTAATGAAATATTGCGTTGCTACTTATACGTGGTATTTGCATCAAAATTTCTTACATCTTTACTCTTACCAATCTGAGCAGAAACCTTCATTTCCCGGCACGCGAGCTTGCTTACCCTAACCAGTTCCCTATTCTAAAAGTTAGAATAACATTGCCTTTTTGTTGTTTTTGCCAGCGGCTTTCGACTTCGACTTAGCTCATCACGTCTTAGGCGGCGGAAGCTATTAGCTCTGTGAGTACGTCGGAGTTAGTTAGTTATAAGAAATCAAGATATCAAACAAACCGAATGGCGTGAACAGTAGTCGCCCTTGGAGCTTGTGTAAGGACTTCAACCTGAAAAGAAAAAAACAATCTGACGATTATAGCATACAAAATATCAATCACAGAAAATACAAACAATGCTTTCATATAGATCCACACGTTGAGTTTGAGTCTAAACTATTCAGTTTCATTGTCTGATTCGCAAAAACAATATATTTAAGACCTTGACACTGCAGTATGATACTGACAGCTGTTGGTATTCCTCGACAACTCAAAAACAACCAAAAGGCAATTGACAACTAACAAATGCCTTACAATGATAGATCTTTGCCTGAATTTGCATACATGCATGTCTGGTAACTTACTTCTGGGAGTCTTGTTTTATTACGGACTGCAGTCAAATCAGTCACGTGACGTAACAACAAACACTCACCACTCCCACCAGTTCTCCGCGGCCAGCCTCGCGATCGAGTTCCTTTTTACCACCGTTGAGTGTAACAACTGAACGAAGACGACCATTTAGCACAATGTAAATACAGTTGGACTGTTCACCTTGTCTGAAATTCAACACGAGACGGTGAAGAAAACTGATTAACAGAGCAGTCGGTTTTTCGCCTGTTGTCTAATTCATAAGTTCCGGTCATTTGGGTTTCACCATAGTTAACAGACAGATATTTCACGAAGTCTGTTATTTCTTTTACCTGTAAACTGCTCTGCCGGCTTCCACATGCATCCAATCTAAAGCATAGTCGATTTGCCTCAGGAAGGGAGAAAGATGGCTTATGAGAGAATGAGCCACGTTCAATATTACTCTGGGTTTATGACGAATGACGCTGAAACAAAGACAGAACCAATTAATTAATCAAACATATAGCTGTCCGTTTGTCATGCAGTCAGTCGAATAGGTCGATAATGGAACATGATTAAGTACAGGGAAGCTGCGGCGGTGATGACCATTCTCACGCAAAGTTGTCACCAAAAACGCAAACAACCAAGAATAGCTGTTGCGGGAAAAATCATACTTGACATGCAGTATGCTTCATTTATATTTGCATTTCCCAACGATAAGTGTAAAATGCAGGACGAACGAAACTCGTACGCGATAATTGTCAGGTCTTTTACATCAACAAATCGTTTCAAGGTTTTCTGTCATTTTGTCGGGGGTGCAAACATGGCGTGTCGAAAAAGAAAATACCGAATCTGGATGGGAAAAGGGGAAAAAACTTCTGCAAACAGACTATAACGGCAAAAATGTAACGCAAACTTGAAAGCGCAACGGAGAACTTCCTACAGTTCCTAGCATAGCTAAACGAATCTTTTAACGTATATTGTCACAAATTTACAAAAAAACCTTGACTTCGAATCCCGTTTTTTTACCGAAAAAATAGTATTTTGCGCATGTTGGGCTCCCCGGCATTATCGGGGAAACATCTTATGTAGTCGAAAGGCTCTGATGGACATATGTCCAACTTATCCTTAAGACAACAAGCTGTAGTCCCAAACATGCAAAAATCACAATAAAACTTAACCCGAAAAATTCTACCTTTAACTTAAAATGCGAGAACGCGCGGCACTATTCCGGCTTTGAAACTCAGTGGAGGCTTCATACTAGGAAACGTAGTCTAAGAACAGCTGCTAGCCTGCTATTAGACATAAGACAAGACAGAGAGTTATTTATTTTATCGACCCGAACATGATAACTGCCTGACATGACGCAGCTGACGGACGTTTAAAAGTTCCTCTACTTCCTTGTGATGCCGTTTCTTTGTTGGTTCTCCTTTTTCGACGATTGATTCAGTTACAAAGAGATTGTCTTTTCTTTTCAACCTTGGATATCAGCGCTCAAGGTAGCAAAAAGAGTTATCTCACACTTCTGTCGTTTGAAGAACTTTTTTTGCGCAGCGAGTCAGTTGACGTAAACTTCAACTCGTAATGACATACAAAATGCTACAGTTCTCTGACTTCCACTATCCTTTTAGGCATTTGAGAGGTGATATAATAGACTTCGAAATACTCGTCATTGAATAGCTAATGAATTAACAGTCAAACATCAGAGCAAACTTTAATGATGACGAATAACTGCAGCGGTGAGTTGGCCTACCCAACATCAGTTATCCTGGCTTTGCTGTACGGGATTATCGCGCTACCAACCCTCCTTGGAAACGCGATTTTTCTTTGGGTCATCCATAAAGCTCGCAATGTCAGAACTTTATCAAACCTGCTGTTGAGCTCGTTAGCTTTGGCTGATCTTCTAGTGGGCTTGATAATCGATCCAGTATGGATCGCACGGTGTGTCTTGACACCTCACCCGTACAAACACCCGTTTAAAATAGCCATCGACACGCTCTGGATTCAAACGAGTGTAACCACGACATTTAGCTTGTGCGCTGTGAGCGTGGATAGGTACATCGCCATAAGATCTGCTCTGTTGTACCACCAGATGGTTACCGAAAATCGGTGCTACATCGCAATAGCATTTGTATGGATAGCGTCTCTTTCCTTTGGATTCTCGCGGATCTTGGTTACAAACCCCACCAACCTGCCAAAGCTCTGGATGTGCGTAACGATAATAACCATCCTTTTACCGATGATCCTGATCATATTTTGCTACTCCCGCATTTCTGTGGTGGCGAGAAAACAATCCAAGACAATTGCAAGGCAAGATGTTCAGCGTAGTAATAAGCTTGTCCGCGAAAGGATTCGAAACCAAAAGGCCGCTAAGACCGTGGGTTTGGTTGTAACACTGTTCTTTATCTCCTGGCTTCCTACCCTGACAACATCGTTTATCCATTTGACAACGAGCGATAACTGCAAAAATATGCGTGTGGTTTGGCTGTGGGTCGAGCTGGTAGCGTTTTCTTCATCAGGAATCAATCCCTGGTTATATTCATTGCGAAACAGAGACTTCAGGGCGGAAATGAATCGCGTTCTTCGAACCAGATGCCTTAAAACTCAGTGAATATCTCTGGATCTAACACCAAATAACGGCACGTACAAAAAGAAACCACAGAAAATATCAAAATTGTATATTTTATGCCCCTACTCTTTTATAGTGATTAACTCACTAACACTCACTGGCTGAACGCCACAGCAAACAATTAGTTTTAAGCAACAAATATTTAAGCAAAAAATGGAACTTAGTTATTTGAATTGATGCGTTGATTTCACTTTCCAACGGATTCTTTCTAATTTTAACAAAAGAAAAAAAAAATACAAAACCCCGATCTTAATAGAGCTGTGCGAGAGTGCGAGTGCGCCAAAATTAATATCTAAATGAAATGGTTTTTATTCCATGAACAAAACCATATGTTTTTTGTTTGCTATTTAGATCAGTGAGTAGATTTGGTAAAAAAGCTAAAAACACTCTCATATTCTGCTAACATAAGGGCTTACTTGTTTAAGGTGTTTTCGGTTCTACGTTGAGCTTTATTGGTTCTAGGTCCCACGTTTTTGTGGAAACGTCATTCGCTTTTATCGTTAATTTTTTACTTGCTAATACATCATATGACTAATTTCCACGATAAGAAAGATGTTGGTATCACTGCACACCATCTGCAAACAGTGAATGAAACTCTAAACCTTGGGAAATTAAACTGCGGTGCTCGAGGGCACTGGATAATCTACAATTTGATTGTGCTGTAAATTACGACATATGCTAAGGACATAACTACTTCCGGTGGTACACGCACTTCGTGATACTCAGATTAATTTACAAGCAGAAAGCCTCATAGTTAATTAGACTTACACGGTTTAAAATTAAAGTCTACTGTGAACCTTCTTTTTTTGGATTAGTACTTCGAAGAGTAAAAAAGCTGTGTTCTAAGATTCAGACATTCACAAAAGGTTCTGCAGACGTAAATACTCAATTAAAGTGCACCCTGAAATAAAAAGCTCCTCTTGGTAATGATCACGTCTTTTTCATTTCAACTTTAAAGAAAAAATAATAATTGTGGAGACGCAGCACTCCCATCACGTGTTCACAAAGAACACCACAACAGAAGAATCCGATTAAGAATTGATCTGTGATTGAACTTTGCCAATTAATCACTGACCATACTCTAATTAAGAAATAGAATACATGTACCGTGTTTCTATAGAGTTATAGTGGAAGTTTGGGAGAACGAGAAATGCTGTGGGAAGACGAGCACGAGCTGTCTTCTAATGGAATATAATTTACATTTACCGGCTACAGACATTGAACCAAAATCAATCTGGACCAATGGATATCTAGATTGACCTGGACGACGAATTTAAGCAAAACTCTTGGTAATTCATCAAGTTCAAACAAAGAAAATGATGACCGGGACAGAGTTTAGATATCTGATATTAAAGAGCCACAGTCAGCTTTGGCACCGCGCTGACCTGCACAGTACATTCCCCACCCCAACCTGAAATCAAACTGACTACATCCACCAATTTCGCTTCAATCTTCTCAGTGTTTTGCTTGATTTTCAACCGTTTACTGAAAAAACCTGTTTTTGAGTGTGCTTTTGTTCATCCTGTAATGTTGTTTTTATCATAGTTGGTTATAAACAGTATGGATCGTGTCTCTGTGATATGCAAATCAGCTATGAACTGGTATCTAATGCGCATGTGCGCCAGCTGACTGTGTTCCTTCAATTAGTATTGACTTTTACGATTTTATTTCGCCTTTTTTTCCCTTAGTTTTGGTTTTTATTGCGAAGATATAACACTACAGAGTGTTCCATCACTACGCGACGTATATTCAACTCTTGGTGTTTCGAAATGTGGTAAAACACGGTCTTTCAGTCATGTTTGAAAATATTATTTCCAGAATTTAATATGAAACCGCAAAATACTTCACTTGACAATACGAAGGATCAAAAAGGACTTTCTCTGAGTTCCCTCAAATATTATGTAGCAATCGTCACTTACACTGCAGTGAACAAAGGTAATATTTCTCATTATTATATGGCTCTGTCCCACAACGGCTGCAAACTACCAAATTCACGAATTTGATTGGCTGAATTGGATATCGACCGCGGTCTAGATTTTCCCATCTAGACCGGCATCTAGACCAGTAATGCTTTGCAGCGAAAAAGTTGTAAACTAAAATGCAAAATCATTGACTGTTTTTATTTAACAATATTTATTTCTGTAAATGCCGAAAAGCTGATGAGAAAGAAAAAGGAAAGAGGACGAGCAAACTTTGAAAGAATTCACGCGGCTCATCGCCGTTCGCAAGTAAAATGTGAGTTAGTACAAACCAGTTACATAAAACGAATTAAACTGTTCTTGTTTTTGCCATATAATAAACATCTTATTAACCGAGCTAAGTCGGTCTGCATGGGAGAATCTTGACCTCGGTCGTGTGTACAGACCTCGGTCAAGACTCCCCCGATACAGGCCTTCTGCTCCGTTAATAAGAGCTACGTTTTTCGACGACAGGTGTAAGTAAACGATAAGCCATAATCAAGCGTTTCATTGTAAATTAAATTCGCTAAAGAACTTGCATTGTTTTTTTTTATAATCATTTGAGAGAATGAGCTTTTGGTTTCCTTTCAAATCCTATTAGATGCAGAATGTTTTATCACGTTAAATTTTATAGGCCAAAGAAAAATTGAACAAAACATTCCATTGTAAGATGAACAAAACCTCCAACATTTGTATTTTCAGATTTGGGCATAAAATGCAAATTTCCTCTTTTCATTCAAGGGCCAAGCGTTCTTGTAACTGGATATGCCTGAAAATCTCCTGAACCAAAAGATAGGATTGACAGAAGTAAGATTTAATTTGTTATTGTTTAAACATTATTGGCAAAAAATAAACACATGTTATCAGTGCGTGGGCTGCTTGTCAGCTATTCGATGGTTAACTGACATCTAGCTGAGTGTGAGAATGGCCAGACCAAGTACCTAGGTTAGTGGAGCTTACTGTTTAAAGTATTACATTAAATTTCTTGCTTTCCTCTTTGTGTTAGAGAATTAACAGATGGTAAACGCCATAGCGTGCACTACTGAGTTACGGATGCATGCGGGAGGTTGCTAAGCACGAAAGAAGCGTAAGAGTCGCACGACTCCAGCTTAGCTTAGCAAACATCCCAAGTACATCCACACTATGGCGTTTAGCATATGTTTTATAACATAACATTGAGACATTGGAACAACGGAAGTCTTTAGATTGAGCTACATTAAAAAGCGCGCGCTTTGCTTTAGTTGTTGAGTACGTCAGCACCATACACCCATGGGCAAATAGTAGACGCTGAATTAACCAATCAGAGCGCTTTGCTTTGCTTTAGCTATGTTATAAGTGTTTTGCCTTTCTTTAAAAAAAAAACAATTTTGTCTGGTTTGTGCGTCCTGTGTTTCTCTTGACGCATTATCTGCTTGCGGTGATTCACTCATCTGGTCTTTCGAATGTACATACAGTAACTGCAACACTGAGTGTAACTATTATGTACACCACGTGACCGAGTGTTCTTTGATACCTACTTGTAAAAGTTGGTTTTGCTAATGATGACCACATGACATTGTTTTGTTGCCTTGACATTGAAGAATGAAGGTTCACCAGTGACAACCGCCAACACGCCAACAAACTCACCAGGGAGGGCTGTGTACAAGTGGTACTGTGGAACAGAAACAAACACGTACGAGTTGTTATGATTGGACCAGGCTAGACTAGGAGAAGGATTCATATGCACAAGCCGTTTGCGTTCATCATGCAATGAGGGAAAATTATTTCACTGCAGAGTTAGAAGAGAAGAAGAATTTATAACGTTCTTCCAAAGTAAACTGAAATGATAGGGGTGATGGCTACCTACAACAACTTTTTCTTGCACGGGTCATAACAGAGTCTGTGCAGGAGGTAAGGGAAGAGGTTATATGAGATATTAAGCACTTAATGACTGGACCCAAAGGAAACAGCGAGTTTTGTTTCCCCAAGACCCTCAAGGTTGAGAAAAAAGCCTCAATCTTTCCCGAGGGACCATTCAATAAGTGTTTTGTTTTACCTCCCAACTAAAAATAGAAAAATGTGCGAAGAATCGTTTGCTTGATGCCGGCTGAGTCACAAATTTGCCGCGTTTTCAAGGAGCACGTACTGATCACGTGCGAGTCGAAAGGTTGTTGTTTCCCTGGGGACTCAGTGAGTTTTGTTCGGCCAAGGAAGTTAGTGAGTTTTGACTCATGACACGTGACACGTTCTCCTCCAATCGGAAAACGTATTTGAGTTGGGAGGTATAACAGAGGCAGATAGGGACGTTTCTCCACTGATGGGATTTCGGGACGTCCCCCCAGATATCAGTTTGCTTGTGTGTGTAGAAGATTCCCTGCCCGAAATGGGTTTATATAAGGCATCGGGTTTTTTTTTGCACTGGACAGGTCTCTTACTCACGATAGACTCTTGTGGTTGAAAGGATAGTATGTCGATTCTCTCACGTATGAGTCTCTCTCTTGAAACTTTTTCAATTCGATTTGACTTGAGAGTTTTCCTAACTTGATAACATTGAGAAAAGTACCTCCTGGTCATCGCTGAGACTTTTCTGTGTTACTTCCAGACAGCCGGTCACAACAAAATACAAACTGCAATCCTGCCATTAATTAAGAAATCGAGCACAGTAAGTGTCGATACATAATGAGAATTCGTATCAGAGTTCTATAGCGTCACTGCTGAATTTTACGGAATTTCATGTTAACTCTAAACAGGTCATATAACGAAGTTCTTCATAACTTCCCAGTAACAAGAGAAATTATTGACAGCAAGGTTGCACAATGCAGTGTACCTAAAAATAGAATCAATAATCAAACTATTGCATCGAGGACACTCAAACGGAACAATGAACACTTGTCATTATTTGTTCTCTCTATGACCATCCAATGACACCTCTTCACGCAAGCAAAAGGTGTATCTTTTTTTTCCCTTTCACTGCGTGGTCATGAAACAAATGCACTTAAAAGTATCACGCGTTGGTGGTTTGAGTGCCCTCGCTGTAAAAACTTGTTTCCCTTACCGCATCGCCTTGCTTGATAAGGACAGTGCCTGAAGGAATACTTGCTATGGAAAGATTGCCTTCCAACAGTGAAGAATCCTGTAAGTAAACAGCACACAATTCGAATACCAGTACTCACTAACTATTCTGTTGCAGATAGTGAGTAGCGTAGCAATGTATGCTTGTAAACAAACTGTCGGCGCCTTCTTTGCGTTCTCCAAGTGTCTGTGAAGGGGATTTAGATAAAGGTTCAAGCGACTAGAAGATTTATGTTAAAACAATTGGATTATTTTCTCTCGATTTCTATCGCACGGACTACCAGCGATGGAAATCTCGTGCTTATAATCAAATTGTTAAATAAGAACACTCGTGAAAGTGTAGGAGAACTAGAAAAAGCTGTGGAAACACTCGCATCTTGGTTCGTTTTCCCACGGCATTTCTCGTTCTTCCAAACTTCCACTCATGTTTCTTTAAAACAATTAGATTATGGGCTCGAGATTTATATTTAAACAATTGAATGTTTCTGTCGAGGAACTATCGGCTGATAGTTGCGGAACTATCGGCTGATAGTTGCCGCGCGGAAATTTGATGCTGTTAAAACGAATATGCTAGTTTTAAGAACATCAAATTTCCAAGGAGCAACTATCAGACCGACAGTTCCTTGACAAAAACACTCTATTGTTTAAAAAGAAACATCGAGCACATAATCCAATCTAGATAATGAGTAACGCAGCCAATCAGACAACGGCATTCGTGATAAAACGCTAGTAGATTTATACTAAACCTCGATAGCAACACGGTACATGTTTGCTGTTTCTTAAACATAATCGTAGTAGATTAGCCAATGTTCGTACCGGTAAATCAAGACTCTTTGCTATCTCACTTGCCGCCGTCTTCATCATCATGTCTTCTTCTTCAGGGTCCATTGTTAGAAACTGTTTGGATAGGTCCTCGCTCACGGGGGTGCAGGGGAAGTCAAACCGTCCCTCACTCAGGGAGGTGGGACTACCCTCTGTATCACTACCCCCCAGATCAAAGGTAGCCAAGCGGTTGGGTGATTCCGGGAGGGTGGTAATTCGCGCCCGGCCAAGGGCTGCGTCAAAATCAGACAGATCTGCAACCAAGGACAACCCCGGTTTAATAGTCAGAAAAAAAAAACCCGCAGAGTTTTCACTCAACACTCAAGGCAATGCACACGTAACATTCACCTGATAGGCTGTCAGTGTCGTTCCCAGTCCCCCACATGGTTTCCAGTGTCGCTGCCGACTTACAGCGTCCAATTTGTTTATCCACTTTTCGTTCGTGTTCAGGTTCTGTGAAACTAACGCTCCGATGTAAGGGCACCTTCTTTATGGCAATTGGTTTACTACTCTCCTTGCCTAAGATTCCACGTGGTTCTCCTGAAGATAAAACGACCCAAAATAATTGAGACACTCGTGGACAGACGTCTACACGTATTTAGAAAATAGCCCAAAGAAAATAAGCGCGCTGATTGGTTTAAAATCGTGTTTTTATTTTTAATAGATTCCAAGTTGCCGTGCGTCTGTTCAGTAATATATCACTGGTAAGAAAAAAAAAGGGGGTACACGAGGCGAAAGCCGAGTGTGTCACTGATGTTTCCACAGCTTTTTCTAGTTCTCCCAAACTTCCACTAGTGTTTCTATAACTCCAAAGAAACACAGTACATGTTTTCTATTTCTGAAATTGATAAATAGCTGATGATTTCCTTTTTTCTCTGCATGTTTGCTTGATAATGTATCGATACTGTAAGGAGAAGTTACATGTAGATCTACGCACCTTTTTTCTCCTCTTTATCCTTGGACATGCTAATAGCTGAATCAGGGGTCGTTGTTTTACTGCTTGCTGCACTGTTCGTACCGGAGTCCAGCTCTGGAGGAATCTTCTTTGTTGTCGTCTGGCTCTCTGTACCAGTAGCAACTTCTGATTTCTTGCCTTTAATCGGGCTCGAGGTTATGCCATAGATTGACGGGCGTCGGCGAGAGGCTGGGCTCTAAGCAAGAACAAAATATAACATATCATCTGGACTTCCTCTTCTTCTGGCTATTTACTTTTAACACCTTACATATATACATGTGAAGTCTGACTCGTTGATATAGTTTGCCGTCCAAGTGTAACGCTAAACTGTTATTCGTTAACACAACAGTTAAACTTACGCTCGCTATAAGCTCATAACTGAGTCCCAAGAAGTTGTGAAGCGCCATAAATGTAACTTGTTGAAGACGAAGCATGATAATCTGTAAAACAAATAAATAAATGAAACGAAATAATTAGGTCATGAACGTTCCGCGCTTGCAAGGCACAGGAAAAATATTGCTTTACAGTTCTCGTAAGTTAATAGGTGTCCCGAGTTAGTGTACATTGTATGCTAGCGACTTCGACGTATTAATAAAGTTCTTATCTTATCTTATCTTATCTAGCCTTATATTATCAACGAAAAAGCTCTATAACAACTATTTTACCTCATTCTCAAAAGATATATAAACAGAACTGAAAAATTAACGTTCAAGCAAATGCGAAAGGTCTAAAAAAAACCTAAATGCTTTATATGTCCCGTTAACGAAATCGTTTTACAACTCAGGAAAGGGGCTAGGTTTTAAACAAAGTTCGGCAAGGTTTATCGTGGGACAAACCTGAACAACTCTGACCAAAGAATCCGGATGCTGTTCAAAAACTGTCTGGAAGGCTTTTCCCGGTAACCTGAAATACAAAGTGTACAAAACACTTAAAAGTAACCCAAATACAACAAACAAGTACACAGTGGATAGCTTACGAGTGTCGCCACGAGGACAATGAAAGTACAAGTCATGTTGCGGGATAAAACGAATGTTACAGATGTTGTACCTCAGGACGTGCGTATCCACAACTGCCCGACAGCATATCTGGGGCAAAGCCATTGGGTGACCCTAAAAAATAATCAGGAAGAAAAGACGTGTTAAATAAGCGATGAAACTAAGAGAAAAAGTGCAAAGTTTCCCCGGGGAAAGATTTGGGCGGTGGATGCGAAATCGGGGGATAACAGGAGATCGAGGGATATGGGGGAATCGGGGCATGTGGGAGAAGCAGGAGAGGCGCGGTTACAACTTTAACTGGTGCGTTTTCTGGCAATGTTACCCTCTTTCCAAAGTCTACATTTGGAAAGGAACCTGGATTTGGCAAGAAAAATAAAGTAATTATAAACGTTTCATGAAAACAAGAAAAATAATCCATGTTAAGTGACTGAACACAGAGTATTATTCAATTTTCTTGTTTACCTTCGTAAGTTGAAAAAGTAAACAACAAAAAACAGTAGTTCGTATCGAGTGATCGTCCAGGTGAGGGTAGTTCTGAAAAGAACGGTTGTTGGTGACTGACGTTCCGACAACCTGAGCCAAATAGTGTTTGTCAGTTGATGATGTTATAAGTCTTGTTCGTTGAAAGCGATTGGTCAGTTAAGCCATGGTGGTATTGGCTGAAAGACTGGGTTCAAACCATTTGCAAACAAAAAAATACTACAACTTGCCGTGAGAAGGTCCAATATGGTAAGCACGCTATAGATACTCTCTCCTGTAGGCACTTCCTTCATACACACCTCTGAGCCATCCTGGTTACACACAAATACAATAAACCAACAAACAATAATTATTAACATCCGCTAAATGACTGTAAACCTCAATAAAACGAACAGTCCCTGGCTTTTCATGGAAGATATATCCCTAAAACTCTACTGTATAAGCAACATGGAGATTCTTTCCCCTTTTTGCTAGTATTACCAAGAAAAATACTCTGTTGCTTTTAGTGGAATGATCTTTCCTGCGCTTACATGTAGTTTAAAGCTAAAGTTTTTGTAGCGGATACTCCTTTTCTTAATTCAAAGTTAAAGCTGTTTCCGCAGCAGATAAATTAGGGAAAACAACAGTGGATAAATTAGTGAAACTACAGTGGATAAACTAGTGAAAACAACAGCGGATACAAGTAGTGAAGACACAACAAACACCTTTCTCCAGTTTATTGACTCTCACCAAGATAAAATACCGAGACTCTTGGTACATCAAGATAATAACTGCTGATTTGACAATGGTAATGACTTAGTATCCTCAATGCTAACCTTTTCAACTACAGAGACACAGAGTTTCCCACTCTGGACCACATAGATGCTATCATCAATCTGAAATATGAATATACATCTGCCAGTTTTTGAAATTATTACTTAGAGGATTTCATGTTTACAGTGAGGCGAGTCACATCGGCAATAAGTGTGCGAGGTGTTTAGCCTGGCAGGTGTTGCAAAGTGGAAAGTAGAGGAGCAAATCAGTTTAATTAGTACAATGTATTTTTTTTTTCTCAAATACTTCATCTGAGACAAAATAAAATTCTAAACAAAACTGCGCAAAATATGGGTGAAGCTAATAATTGACACTAACCCCCAGGGTTCAAGGTTAGCAAAAATGCAGTATCCAACTTAAATATGTTGTCAAATCTAGGATACAGCTGTAGTTGGCCCGGGCTAGGGCAGACCATTGACAAATGTTCAAGTATTTATTGCTTTCCAATCACTGATGCAATACCAGTACCAAATGTTACGTGACAGACCCATCAGCATGTGGAGTAACTAACCTGGCCTGGTCTAAACAGAAGAGCATTGGCTGGAACAAACTTAGTCTCAATGTATTTGCACAGCTCAAAGAAAAGAGGTTTTTCAAAATGGCCAAAGACCCTTAAAGGCAAAGAGAAAACCAAAGCCTTGGTCAGACTGTACTTCATGTTAACAGAATTCTACAAGTACATGTACAATGTAAGGCATTGAGCAGACTGGCATTTTATAACCCGGATAATAACTTCATGTATGAATTATCAAGATTCCATCGCCAGTACTTTAATATCCTTGTTTTTCTGTGTGTTTGTTCTGATTGCCTACGCGGTCTTCAAACAACAGCTGTCATCTTGGTTTCATGTAAGGCAAGTACTGAGTTTAGGGACACTTCCAAATATACTGGAGAGATCAGGTGGTGTTCAGGTTGGCTTTGGGAGGATGGGCAGGGGAGGCTCCCCTACCCCCTATGACCTTCACAAACACTACTCAAACTCACTAATAATTCATCAAATTAAAACTATGAAAATCACAACCATGTAGGAGGATTGGATACCCAGTCTTAATTAGCATAGATTTTGACTAATTTCACTTCTCTGTTTACTCCTTAGTTTTCTTCCCATTGAGAAGATATATCAAGCACTTGAGTCAGTGTTTCATCGGCTATCCAAACACCTCGAATTTCCTTTAAAAATACTCTGCTGCCCATCGTATTTTCAACTCTCTTCTCAATGTTTGGATATCCTGATGAAACACTGTCTCTCATGTTTGATATATTACATCAGAAACATTGAGGACAGTGGACAATCTAATAAATGCGGTGTTTTTAAAACTAGAGCAGGTTAACACTCACTTAACACTCTTCAGCATATACACAACTTCTGGAGGAAGACGAGGCTCGTTGACATCAACCTACGGATATTAAAGTTAGACATACATACCTTCTAACTAATTATATGACTGTATAGAGACTATTCAGTAACACACTGATTCCAAGAAACAACCAGTAATACTTTCAGAACAGTCTTCAAATTTAGAGGAAAGAGCCAATTAGGCTTCATGAGCATATATACATATGGGTTATTGACCAAGTGTGAGGTCAAGATGGCTGGATATTGGCCAAGTTCTTTTTGCGTGTTTATGGCCCGAGATGAAGTCAAGGTCCATAAACTCGCAAAAAAAGAACGAGGCCAATAACCAGCCATCTTGAGGATCACCTCTCAATCTGAAAGCTGTTTGTTGTTTTGTACAGAGTCAGTAGGACAAAGACCTCTTTTGAAATATCACTTAAGATTTTTGTGCTGCACACAATTAGGAGAATTTACAGTGCAACTACAGACGAAAACTACCTTATCAAAATGCAAACTGGGAACATTAGACTGGTAGCTTCTTGTGACAGCACCTAACAGTCTCTTTGATCTGAAAACCCTTAAACTATTGACTCCACTGTGTTATAAAATGCTTTTAGAGATTCAGTCCTTGATGGTGAATTATCAACTGAAGATAATTACAATGTAGCATAAAGTAAAACCAAGAAGAAAACCGTGTTGCACAAAGTTTGTTAGATAAATAAACTAGTAAGTGTCCATTACTGCGTGCAAAATATGCAAATTTCCAAATGTTTTGAGGCTGCTGCCTCTTCATCAGTGGATAAAAAGCAATTAACTGTAAATTGTGCACGTGACATAACGAAAAACTTGAATTTGAAGTTATTTGGGTGCGCTGACTGTAAAGAGCGTACATGTAACATTCAAAACAAACATAATTTCGATGTCTCTAGCATGTGCAGATTTTGGGAGTTTATAAGAAGGCAAAGTTGAATACACCGCCAGAGTAGATTGTGAAAAATTTTACTGGCGTCTTCGCCTTATGGCACACTTCAGTTCGATTCAGGGATCCAATGAAATGGACACTTAACAAACACCTGATCGTTTTGAGGACACTACCCTTGAATCTCTCAAGCCAAAAACCTTTCACTGGACTCCACTTCCTGGAAAGTTCAGCTCTTTAGATTACTACATCTCCAAGTGCTGGACTGAAGTGAAAAAGCTCAATTTTAAACATCACCCCGTAAAGGTCAATCTGACTCCAAAAGAGAGAGCTACTCTTACATCAATACGACAACATGCAGACATCGTCATAAAGCCAGCTGACAAAGGGGGAGCAGTGGTGGTCTGGGACCGAGCTCTATACCTACAAGAGGCGGAAAGGCACCTTTCAGACAACACTTTTTACGAACGACTGGACTGTGACTTCACCATGGATTACAACAAAATGATTCATGAAGTGATTAAGGAGGCTATTACAAAAGGCAAACTTCCAGCATCAGCTGTCAATCTTATTGTGGAAAATCCTCGTACATCTAGATTTTATATCCTACCGAAAATCCACAAGCCCGGGAACCCTGGAAGACCTATTGTTTCCGCCTGTAACTGCCGAACAGAGCTAGCTAATAGCCACGTATTTAGACAGGCTCACCACTCCTTTGGTCCTGAGCTTACCAAGCTATGTGAGAGATACAAATCCCATGCTCCGCATTGCCAACTCTTTTCGCTTTCCAGGAACTTCCAACTATGTTTTCACTATGGAAGTGAAATCTTTGTATACTGTCATCCCCAATGCTGATGGCCTCTTGGCAATGACGCATTTTCTCAACAAAAGACCGGTCCTGGAAACACCAACCCATACACATTCTCATTCAATGGGAATTTTTATTGACAAACAGGAGGGGTTGCGATGGGGAGCCGTTTGGGACCCAATTATGCGTGTCTGTTCATGGGGCATGTTGAGGAACAAATCTTCGCTCAGTACGCAGGAACAAAACCAGCCCTTTACAAAAGATATATCGACGACATTATTGGTGCCACTTCCGGAAGAAGAGAGGAGATCGAAGATTTTGCAGACTTTGTCAACAGTTTTCATCCCAGCCTCAATTTCACCTGGGTCACTTCGGATGTGCAGCTGCCTTTTCTTGACCTTCGTTTGAAGCCAACATCTGATCTTCTCTTCACCAGTATACACTACAAGGAAACTGACACTCATTCTTACCTGAATTACAAATCTTCTTACCCTACCCGTTGTAAGAATTCCTTCCCTTAGAGTCAGTTTCTCCGTTTAAAACGCATCTGCAGCGAGGAGAATGACTTTGAAAACAAAAGCAAAGAAATGGCAACTTTTTACGAAATCATGAATATCCATCAAATGTGGTTCAGGGAGCGCAAGAACAAGTATCAGCTACCCCTCATGACGCTATCATTACCGAGCGTTCAGATGTACCCGATACTCAACCTCCCATCCCTCTGGTGTTGACGTACCATCCCACAAACGCACTGGTCAAAAACATCATACTTGTGCCCACACTAATGCTTCACCTACGATCAGCACTCCTGGGGGACACATCACCATCAATTCCAAGTACACCTGTACAAGCAACAACGTGGTATATGTCATCCAATGCTGTACCTGCAGCAAGATATACATCGGAGAGACAGGAAGACGCCTGGGGGATCGATTTAGGGAACACTTACGTTCAGCACGACAAACCAATACCGATCTTCCTGTTGGTCGACATTTTGCATCACCAAGACATGCCTTAACCGATATGCTGGTGTCTGTAATCCGCTCTGGTTTCCGAGATACCCAAGATAGGCGCTGTTGTGAAGCCAGGATGATTTTCAAACACAAAACGTTACATCCGGGAGGTCTTAATACCAACTTTGCCTTCTTATAAACTCCCAAAATCTACACGCGCTAGAGACATCGAAATTATGTTTGTTTTGAATGTTACACGCACGCTCTTTACAGTCTCATTCATATAACTTCGAATTCAAATTTTTCATTATGTCACGCGCACAATTTACAGTTGCTTTTTATCAACTGATGAAGAGGCAGCAGCCTCGAAACGTATGGGAATTTACATATTTTTCGCGCAATTATGAACACTTACTAGTTTATTTATCTGAAGATAATTACAAACCTCACACAAAAATTTTCCTTGAAAAATCATTTTGGAACAACTAAACCAAAACCGTTGAAAAACTTACGAAATTTAGGATTGAAACTAACCAATCAACAAAGTTCCCTGAGAGATTCACATCACCCCAGTGTTTGTTGGGTTTTCAATTTTGTTAAGATATATTGTTCATATTCCTCAATGTTATAAACTTAGTTTATTATGGAAAAAGATTGCTATCCTTTGTTCTCAAGTAACATTTTGATTGGTTAACCCAATCTACAGTTCAGCTGTTTAAATGGTTTCATATTAATATAGTACAAATACCATGAAATAGTAACGTTGTACACTCAGTCAAACTATCCATCAGGGGAGACCCTTCGGATAAAAGAGTCTCCGGCCACTTCAAAAAAGTGTCGCCTTATGGAAGGTCAATAAAAACGTTCTGTTTGCAAGTGGCAAGGACCATCTACTTTACAGTAGATTGTGAATATTACTCTTACCTCAGCGACATCAGCTTCTAGGAAGGCAGCTGGAGGCTGCTTGAGTTGTCTTCCTGGCTCATTGTTATCAAATCTTAAAAGTCTTGAGACAAAAGACTACAGGTAAGTGATTATCTTGCAATTTACTCTAAGCTGATAGCCTTAAGGTATACATATATCTTAGATGTACAATGTAACTTGCTCTTAACCACACAAGAATAGCAAGTGACCTTTTGGCTGTGTTAAGTATGTAAATTTCATCAGCCAGTGTAAAGGCACATGCACATAACCTGTAGTCTTTACAGATATCTCTCACTTATTTCCACCATGCTCAGGAAAGCTATTTGGCATGCAGGCATAATACAATGTTATGGACAACTAGGGGCTGACGTGTGATACGGCGTACTATGTTTACATGGGTCACTGATTTGTGGCAATTATTTAAGTATATGTACACATAAAGTTGTACAGAATATACTTTTAACTTATAATTTAATTTGTTAATTCCCATCCAAATTGGATGCGGACCACTGGAAATTTGAACAGCACAACCCAGTGTACAGCCCCATGTACATACATGTACATGTCTTAAAACAGGAAGTAGAATTATTCTTACAACAAAAATTAAACTTTTTAAGTTGAACTTTTAGTGAGAATTTACTAACTTATGTAAAGCAAATTAATGTTCACCTTTTTGAATTCACATAATGAACATTTATAATTGAGGACTGAGCATATAAATTAGTAGCTGGACTATGAAGAAGCCCATGCATACAGCTGCAGTCTGGTTTAAGCATGTACAAAAACCACTTCCCAGCCTGGCAAAAGGCACTCTTTAACCTAACAGTAATTCCTCACCTAAGTGGCCAAGTAACACAGTTCCCCAAAATATTAAAATCCAAGCAAGTACTGAAAAGATCCCAGGTGAAATCCGGAATTGATTCCATAGGCTTACAGATGCAAAGCCTTCTGTCTGTTAAACATGCCTTTGTCTACATAATATCAAATCCAGCTGTTCATATGAACTACTATCACAATATGACTAAGTTGAGAGACATTAGGCTCTGAATTCTCAACTGACAAGGAGTAAAGTGCAAAATAATGAACTTAAGATTGTTTTTAGAGTACTGCAACCCAATTTTTCTGCATGGAAAGAAATCTGAGAGGTATTGCACTTTGCAGGTGTTTGCAGACAGCTTGTGAATGGACCATTAATAATTAATTGCATCACCCTTCTATGTTTTGCACATATAGGTAAGTTTGTTTTGTGATATAGCAGGTGGTAGATTGTCTACAACTGGTACATGAGTGTCAATACTTTGCAATATCCTTAGTTATTTTTACAACAACCCCACCCTACAGAGAACAGATTTTATGAATCTAAATGTACAATAGAGTGAGCAAGGATTTATAATTATTTATAAACAATAAAAAAAATATATATGCTCTGGAAATCTTTTTATTTCTTGAACCATTATGATCATACTTTAAAATTTGCATTAGAAAACCTTGGTGACATCCTATATTGCCATTTACTGGTAGATAAAGAAAAAAAGGTAATTAACTAAAAAAAGTCAATGTTTACTCAATCCACTTTGCACTTGTAACTCAAAGCTACAATTAAGACACTCAGCTGTTGCAATGCCTACATTTTATAAACTACAACTAAGTCCCTTGGGGAAAAACTGTACATCCAGTGGGCAACAGAATGAAATAATATAACATAGAAAATAGAAAAGGGTTGGGTGTGAGATGAGCATGCAAGTACATGTTCACAAAGCAGTCCTGTGTTTGTACTAGATACATGCAGAATGAGCCTAATACTGACCAGTGGCTCAGATTCATTGAACACATTTATGTTCATAGAGGACTGACATTGGTTTCAAAAAAATCAAAATTACTCCATTCCGGAAAATCCAATGTGGCCTTTAAATTTTGGGTACCTACAATCCCCGATTCCAAATTTGACTTTTAATTATTCACGTGAAACTATTGGTAGGTAGTTGGCCATGCTGCTCATATCATAAGAACTGTGTCATGTGTCATACATGTACACTGCAGCACCACACCTTTGATTCTTCATGTGCAGCCCTACTCAATACCTTGATGGATGAGAACAATATAGAGCTAAGTTCTGCACTTTCCACCTCTTTCACATGAGATTCCCCTCCAAGTTAAGCATTGATTGTGAGGCAAATAACTACGTGTGATTTGAATCTGCTTGTCTGCTGGTTTTATGATTCAAGTGTGGGCTTCTGTTCATGCCAAACTATTTTAATATAAATTAACTTTACATTAATGTACTCTACATATACCTTTCCACTCGCCCAGGCGAGTGTCTAACTGAAAGTCTCGGGTGAGCGCAAATCATCAATCGTTCACCGTTTGGTGAGTATGATTTTCTTTCCCAAGAAATTATTCAAATTGTAAAATAAACACTTTTTTACAATCCATTTTTCAGAGAAAATCCCTAAACATAAACTTACCATTTCTATTTTACAAAGTTTTATAGTCTGAACTATCTGGTAATAAAGTGGCACTGAAAGGTAACATTGGGCTTGGTAACTGAACAAATATAATAATAATAATAATAATAATAGTAGTAGTAGTAGTAGTAATAAAAATGTTCTTAAAAAAAAAACAAAAGCTCCACTCTCTAAACCTTGCTTGTTCTTTTTCGATCTTAAAGCCACAACGCTCAATGTTCAGAGGGGCATGCCTAGTGGTGTGTGAGCCTCATGCAAAGTAAGGCGGATCTTACACTGTAGCAGAGTGAAGGACACTTTTGAACGTATCCATGAAATTGTTGTGCTATACTCCTCTCCTTTCTTCATAGATATAAGTTCTGCTAATCTACTAATCTATAATAATAGTACTAATAATAATAATAACAATAACAATTATAATAAGCTTCATAGCTCAGTTGGTAGAGCATCGCACCAGTATCGCCGAGGTCACAGGTTCGAATCCCGTTGAAGCCCTGATTTTTTTTTTCAAGTTTCTTCTTTCCAACTGCTTAAATTGGAAAATTTACTGCGATGATAACTCTTCACTTTCATCTACAACCACCACACATGTCCAATATACACAAACAGATACCAAGACACCTTCACCAATGGAACCATTGGTACCAATGGCACCAATGGAAAAGGAGGCAGCCGATCGGTGCTTTATTTGTAAACTGCATACCATGTATAAATACCATGTATATTCTTCGTTCTTACAGCGTGCGAGCCCAAACACACGCTAAATAAAATATATAGTCTTCGTTCTTAAAGCTTGCAGACCCAATTAAACGCTAAATACAATGTATATTCTTTGTTCTTTCGAGCCCAAGCAGACGCTGAAGACAATATATATTCCTTGTTCTTGAAGCTCGCGAGTCCAAACAAACCCTAAATACAAGAAATATTCTTTGTTCTTAAGCTTGCGAGCTCAAACACACGCTAAATACAATGTATGAGATGCATTTCACCAATGGAATCCCAATAGAATATATGTTATTCCACTGGTACCGATCGTACCAATCGGTCCAATGGACAAGTAGAATGCAACCCCACTCAGCCTGAAGCCCACTGAAATAATCTAAGTCTCCGTAATGACATGCATTTCACCAATGGAATACCAATTAAATATATGTTATTCTATTGGTACCAATTTTACCAATCGGTCCAATGGACAAGTAGAATGCACCCCCTCTCAGCCTGAAGCCACGGGAAATATTCTAAGCCCCCGTAATGAGATGCATTTCACCAATGGAATACCAATGGAATATATGTTATTTCAGTGCTACCAATTGTACCAATTGGACCAATGGACAAGTAGAATGCACCCCCACTCAGCCTGAACCCAACGGAAATATTTTAAGTCCCCGTAATGAGATGCATTTCACCAATGGAACACCGATGGAATATATGTTATTCTATTGGTACCAATCGTACCAATCGGTCCAATGGACAAGTAGAATTCACCCCCTCTCAGCCTGAAGCCACGGGAAATATTCTAAGTCCCTGTAATGAGATGCATCTCACCAATGGAATATCAATGGAATAGGTAAATATTTTTCCATTGGAGTCTGTTTGTGTGTATTGGACAACCCTCACAACCACAGTACAAATATGAATTATTTCACATATATACCTCACATCATTTCACTGCACGGGAAGATATGAACTCAATAAATGGACCTCGCTCCTAATGTGTGGCTTCATAGCTCAGCTGGTAGAGCATCGCACCGGTATCATGGCGGTCACAGGTTCAAATCCCGTTGAAGCCCTGATTTTTTTCTGGCTTTTTCTTTCCAATTGCTTAAATATTATTGGAAAATTTACTGCAATGATCACTCTTCACTTTCCTCTACAACCACAGCACAAATATGAATTATTTCATATATACTTCACAATAATAATAGTAATACTATTATAGGCCATCTGATAGGGTGTGGAAAAAATGGACAATTATGCGGAAATTTTCGGCAACATTATGCGGAAGAAAGTGACGATTATGCGGAAAAGACGCCAAATAGTAAAAAGACTTCTTTAAAGTGATCAATCTCTGCTATTTTTGCTTCTGAGGATGGTAAGCAGTTGCTTCTAGCTTATATGTAGCAATTTTCTAGTTTTATGTGGAATAATAATAATAACAATAATAATAATAATATTTATACAGGATAACCTTGTCAGTGTAATAAGCACTGGTATCAAAGGGGGCCTGCTCCTAGTAATAATTACATAATGCATTTATTTGAACGAAGTAATCCTGCTGGTCACTATCGAGCTATCGGTTATCAGGTAAACATGGTAACCAAGGACTGCTCCTGCAACAGAGGCTTACTTGCAAACAGCAGGGATTTCATGAACAAGGTTAATAAAAAACGATAATAGAGTTTTTCATTGAAGAAATAATCTTCGCTCTGCCACATGCTCGATGACATGGTGCACAAATTGTTTTCCCGTACTTTCCCAGCAGTCTGATCAATGCATGTTCTCTTAATAAGTTTAAAAATGGAATAAACTGATCGCAGGCAAAATGTGGAAATATAATTCTAGACTTCAGTGTTGAAATAAATTTCAATGGTTATTAAATAGTTAAAATGAAAGATGACTAAAATTGTTATGGTTGGAGAGATGGGTTAGGGAAGGTAAACTCTAGGGCGAGTGAAAACTGGTCTAGGTGAGCGCATTTTGAGGGTCACTCGCCCAAATGGTGAGTACTCTCAAAATTAAGTATCCAACCCTGTTAAGTTACAAATTACATTGACCTTGGTAATGAAATGTAACAAAGGAATTTAAGAATGAGAACTATGACTGGGCTTGTACTCTTTTGAGCTCTTCAAATTCCATGACTTTCCCTGAGTTTTTTTGCATGACCTTTTCAAGTTTTCCAAAACCATGGGTTCAGCTGTTAGTTTCAAAATTCAAAACCCTTCTTTGTTTTAGAGTATTTTTTGAGCTTAAACAGTTCAATAGGCACAAACTCTGGAGTCCACCAAAATGTGTGCCATTTACGCTGTTTAGAACCCTTTACCCCCTAGGGTGAACGGCAGATTTTCCTAAATCAGCAAATAAAGACAATCTGCCTGTGTACAATATACCATTTAAAAGCCACTGATCAGCTTATTTATAAGAACTGACATCAGCAGCTATGAAGGAGGTAGGCATTTTGAGAAATTACTTTAAAGTGTAAAAATGAACGACTTCGAAAAATGCATCAAAATTCTACTGACTTTCCAGGTTTTCCATGACCTGCACAAATCCTGTATGAGTATTTTTGCTATGACTTACTCTTTTCCAAAATTAAACATGACTTTCTGTTTCTTTCTAATAGACCTTCTATATCCCTCGTCCTGTGGTTGAGAAAGCTGTTTCACCTGAAATGGTACGTGTAATAAATGAAATGCAAATGAGTCATAAACATACATACCTACACTGTACAGAATATGCAGTAAATTTAAATGATACATATATACAAGCTGTAATATGATAAACATTTTGTAAGCATTTGATCTGTGTTATGTTGATACATGTAGCAGTTGTTGCAAGGCATGCGGTTTGCCATTAGTCTGTTATGAGTTTACTGACTCATCTGTTACTTGTCAGTTCTTAATTTACGTTTCTAATTAACTATTGATTTTATAGAGGTAAAGTGTATGTCGGGCCAAGTGGTCTATTACACTTATTTCAGTATCAATTCTTGGTTTTCCCGTGATGTCATAAAAAACCAAAATAAAAAATTTTCAGTTTTACCTTTATCAGGTAAAAGCCATTTTTAAACATATCTGTTGGCCTGTCTTCAGCTCAGTAGACTGCTTTGTTTTGAAAATAGAACACGCCTTTTTCGCAATGCGTGACATCAGCATTGTTTCTGGGGAACATGCTACATGCATGAAAATATCGATTTGCCTTATGTTTTCGAAGTCTGAGTAACCAATATGTTGAGGGAAGTGCCTATGCCAATGTTTTCAAGTTTAACAGAGAGAATAAACATTTTGAGGGAGCCAAAGTAAACTCCAGATGTTTCCACTGGTTTCCGGCTGCCATGTTGGAGTCCCTCAGATGGGCTCCAACATGGCGTCCCCATACTAAACACTATAATTTTCAGTGATACCTTTTGCCAAATAACTCAAATTGGGAATATCGCACATGACAGTGAGCACGAGGCCATTATGTCAATGGACATTGTGTTTGTATTTAAGGGCAAAAATTAAAGTTGTTTTACTCGGTGTAACCAGCTACTGACCCTGAGTTTACTTTAACAAAATTAATGACCCTCTCTGCTGTTTCATCATTGTTCTTTGATCATTTCAGAACCTGGCAGCAATATTACCTTTTGTAAATTTATTTTGAGAGTTGTCATAGGTAGGTAAACTCACATGATAGATTTTGACCAGGCAGGTACTCTAAGCTATTTTACACAATAAATATTATTCTGCAAATCCCCTGACAAATTTGAATTCTAATATTTTGGATGCAAGGATAATCTTTTATTTTAAATGTCGAAATTGAGAAACACACCAAATGAAGCACGTGTTGTGAAATTTTATTATTTCCATCTAAAAGCTGACTGATGCAATAATGAAATTCCTAACAATCTTGTGGTGAATGAAGGCTCCTTTAGTTCAACCCACATTGTAGAAACCATTTTCTCACTCACCACAAGAGTAAGGAAAAAAGAGAATGACTCTTCCTCGAGATAGAAATTTCGACAACCATTTGCTTTTACGTGACATAATGTACATACATGTACAGGGTATCGAGTAACAAAATAGTGTTTACATGTTGTTGTCAATCCGTCAACTTTATCCCTGCAAGCAGCCATGCCAAAATAACAATGTAGAGCCCTTGATGAAGATATTCAAACATCAATCCATTCCCTGGGATACTGATTATCTTTAAAACCCCCATTTCGTTTTCGTTGTATATGTTTAATATTAAAAAGCCAGCCTGTTTTGAGACCAGATTGGGGGACACGAGCAACAGAAAGAAGCAACTAACAGTAAACAAACACCACAAAATTAAACAGCAATATAAATAATCACGGACCCTAATGACGAGTCAATCTGTATGTTAATGATATATATGTAAGATATAGTCGTTCTGACCTTACGCAAGTATTTTCTTCCCCAGAAAATCATTTTGTCGCGTTTTCGAAACCTCGGCTTTGGGGAACCTGGAGCTTCATTTGCGACCTCAACTGCAGTTAAATAGAGGAAAAGTATACAAGACAAGTTCATTATGAAACAAAGTTTCTTATAACCGAGAGAACGTAGAAATGCTAGGGCAACTTAAAGCTTACCTTTCCTTCGAAATTTCTTACTGAAATAGACGAACAGAATGACGGCAGTTATGAACACAGTTCCTATGACAAGATTAACCTAAAATGGATCATAATAAATACAGTCAATACATTGCTTGTTAACTCCTCTATATCCTTCTTGTGATAACGTACCGAAACCTCCGAAAAAAGTTGGATTTCACGAAATTTTTCTCCGATAAAGTTGGCAGCCATGTTTACTGCAATCGATGTTTACACTATTTTGAAGTTAACCGCTGGCTAGCAACATTTGTGGGCTTGTTTAATGTTGCCACGTTTGTGCTTGTGCGGGTCGGCCCGGGGGATCGGGCGCAAAATGGAAATCTCTTCAATAGCTCAAGAAAAAACGAAACTTCTGATAAAACTCTAACGACTAAAAGAAAAAGAAAAAAGGCTGATTTTCTAAATCTAAATGTTTTAATTTCAGCCAAGGTTGACGTAAACAGGCCGCATAAAACGCAGTTTATTACTTGCTACGCTGAACGATAATTTAGCTGCTGGAAAGAAAAATAAATCAAAATATCCCATATCATATTGGTTTTATTTATTTGTATATGTTTTTCATGCAATTAAAATTTTGTTTTCATGCGGATAATTATATCGTTAATTATATCGAAGCGATGACGTTAATCTGATTATGACGCGATGATTAAATAACATGTTGATGGCTACGCACAGATGACTTAATTAAACTCATTTTTTTTTCCGATCATTATTTAACAGAAAAGAAACCAATTTTGGAATCCCATACAAGCATGACAACAGCATTAGAAGTATATACAAAGCGTGGTGTGGCCCAGGAACGCAAAAGGATTCACGAGTCTTCGGAGTTCATTTACCCAATATGCGAAAAAAGTAAAGGCAAGCTATTCCCAAGGAAGCAAACTATTGGTTCCTTTGGCACAACGTCCTACTCAGTAGACTTTGCTAAAAAAGAAGGAAAGCCAGCAATACCGAGGCCCTGCTCTGTTACAAGACGAAATCGACCGCACCCATCTCAGGTATGGATGTCGGCAAGTGGGAAGTGGAATACTTTCCTCCATGAAGTTTGTACATTGTCTTGCCATTCGTAATTCCTATCTTTTGTTGTTTTCTTTTGCTACAACCACACTAAAGGATTCAACAGCTTGTCACAATGTTGATAAATAATGGCGTTATACTGACGTTGATGCTAATTTCTTTCTTGACTTCCTTAGAACTTCTTAAATTGGAGAATTCCTTCAAATCCGATGCCGCGACAGAAAAGTAATGAGTCTTTTAAAGTGTTTTTGAATTTATCCGATTTGGAAACAAAACAACGATTCTATGACGACTATGTTGGAAGATTTAGTAAGTGTGTAACCTTGCACTTCGTATAGAAAATGTTCCAAACTCATTACTTATTTAGTATAAATTCATTGTTATTTATTTAGTATAAAATAAAATGCAGTGCAGAATCAAAAAAAGGTTGTTGTACCATTTTGGGAAGAACTTGTAAGAGCTACGTTCTTTCAAAAAGTAGATGCATGTGGAAATAACTCACATGACCTAAAAAAATGGCATTGCCCAATCTAAATGCCAAAAAAAGTAGTTTTTTTGCTTGTGCATAGCAAAATCATCACCCTAGACTGGTAATGATCCTCGCTTACCAAGAAGCGCTTGCCTTGGTAAAGTCTTGACGATTTCATACTGCATATATTCTTTCAGTTCGCATCACGATAACTTTTGGAATTAGAAAAATTAAAAAAAACTTCTTTTGACTGATTGGAAAGTTTCTGTTGACCAATCAGTTAGCTGGATTTCCCGCGCTAATTCCGTTCCGCTTCGCATACTTCTGTCATGCATTCCACGCAAATAAATATCCTCGAAATTCGCCCGCACGGACAAAAATTTGGCGTGTTGGATAATAAATCTCTTATTAGACGTTTTGTTGTGTAGTATCGCTGAGAATTTTTACTCGTTGTTTGTATTTTGACTCGCCCTGCGGGCTCTTCAAAATACGGCACAACTCGTAAAAATACTCGATACTACACAACAAAATGTCTAATAAGATATATTTATTGAGTGCAATGTTTTTGTTTCCATTTCTTTCTTTGTAACATAGATTCACAAAAGTGTAACAGTTTTCAGTATCAGTTATCAGTAACCGCGCATCTCGTTATTCACCAAATGAGAGAAGAATAACTGCTCACGAAATTTAAGAAACCTTTAACGCCAAAGAGACTGGAAAAAAGCTGTTCCAGTAAAATTCATTTTAAGTTCTCTGGGTTTCATCTTTTTAAGACCTCAGTTTTGATGGGGTAGAGCGATGAATACAACAGAATCAGGCCCTCCAACTATCCCATCAAATTCATCACCTATAGTTATTAAGGCCACTTTTTGGCCCAAAGAAAACTCAAAGTTAGTCTGAAAGACTATTTTTGTCTCAAATAATCTTTTTTACTCGGTCAACGCTTCAATACAACCCGGCGCAAAAGTATGACCCAAAGCTGTTTAATAACAAATTTTGGTTTACCATCTTGGATGGGGAAAAGTGGAAAGTTAATAAAGCGGGATTGACTTATTAAAGAAAAATTACGTTTTGAAGGCTAGGGGACTGTAAAACTTCAGAGCTTTTAATAGTGAATTTAACCTACTCTTTCGAGCCTTTGTTTAATCAGCTTTTTCTTTAACTAAGTGGGCTACAATATAAACTACTAAGTCCTCAGTAATTCTGTTTTTTACCTAATAAAGTTTTATGATTATTTTAATTACTTTTTTTAGAACTCAGACCTCTTCATCGAACTGAATTTAAAGGTGGAAACAACGAAGAAACAACCGATTCTGTACCTAGAGTAAGTGAAGTCATTTTATTGGAGGTGTCAACGCTCTGAATTTTAGTTGGCTAGGTCTTCCCTCCTACTAGGTAATAAAGGACTTCCTGCGAACGAGATGGAAAATTGGTTCTATAACGGAATAATAAGTCATAAACTCTAAATGACCTTGCTCTCCATGAGTTCCTGTACTCAGTGGTCACATGATACGGAGTAAATTATGCTGCAAAGGAACTCGTACCAGTCCAGCCACTTCGGAAAATACCATTATATTCTTTGTTTGTCTACCCAAATACCATAATATTATTTGTTTGTCTACCCAAATTTTGCATAAGCACTGTTTGCAGTTTCTCTTGGGACTTACAATGGTCCCAAGAGAAAACAAAGACAATGCCTAATCAAAATTTTGGGTAGACAAACAAAGAATATTATGGTATTTTCCGAATTGGTTAATTTGCGTCCCAGCATTATTTATTCCGTACCATGTGACGGGATCGTGCAAAGAGCCTATTGGTTTTGCATAGCCTGTACTACAAGATTGTCTTACAAAAACTCGCGCCACTTTTTATCCAATCAGAAGTGAATCCAAAACCAATAGCCCACTTTCGAGATATTAAAATTCAGCTTGACAGTAGGATTTTAGAGGACAAAAACAAAGGAATAGGAGTGAATAACCATGGTCATTCATTTTCTTTGTGTTCCCTAGGCCTTACTGCCAAGCTGAATTTTAATACATCAAAATCAGTCTATTGTGACTCACTCGCACTCGTTTCCTCGCGCTTTACGTCAGTTTTGCAATTGATTGGTTCTGCGAGGTTTTGGTGCCTTTTGTGATTGACTACAGTTCTTGCTTCGGTTTTGGTTTCCCGACACTCAATGGCCATTTCCGAGGTCTCTTGTGCCTCTGTTTCAAAACGAGTCTACGTGCGAAACCTTTCACATGAAAATGAGTTCTGCATGCAGTTTCATTTTCATGCAAATCAAAGTCATTTTCGCACTTAGACTCGCTTTGAAACAGAAGCACAAGGGAACTCGGAAATGGCCGATTGAAAACTACTCCATCAATGAAAATATTGCTCTTTTAGCGCATCATGCCGCCGTTATGCATCTCAAAAGATGCAGGGAAGCTGTATGATTCCTTAGTGACCAAAACTTCTTCCAGAGGTAGGTAGTAATGGCATTATTACATTAGCATTATTAAAAAGGTTCTTTTCTTCAGTTTAAACACAGTGAGCTATGAACTTAGTCCTTTATCGTTCTACAAATGAAAGGGGGCTGCAATATACTTAAAAGCGTATTCGTGTTTAACCGAGTTCCATTTAAATTTTCTTAAAAAATTACTAGTATTCTGTGTCCGTGCGAGGTCCCGAATTTCCCGTGGAAAGATTTTTAAGCACTTGGTAGATGGTACAATTTACTATTTTTTTCGCTTTTTCCGTCATACTTCTTGAAATAATACTTTTTTTTTTGACATTTTTAACGCAATTTGGATATCTTCTTGCGAACTGTAGAGAGAATCATTATTGAAAAGTGTTTAGACGCTGGAGACCGCGGATTCTTGGGAAAGGTAAGGCGTTTATAAACTGATTACTGTAGTCAGTTATCAATAGCCATATTGATAAAATACACGAACTAGTCCATAGTTTCTTGTAGGATGGCATAAAACTTACTAATTTACTGTACATATTAATGCTAGTACAATAAATGATCTTTCCATAGAATTCCTTTCTTTGGTTGATTTAATTTGATGGCTGCTTTTTCAAGATTTCAGAGAAGTTCTCTTAAATCTTTTTTAGAGTTTGGCAAACACAATTCAAGCTGAGGCGATACCGGCCATTCACCAGTGGCTCAAATCTCAGAACTCGCCAGGTAATCACTCATTTTCCTGCACTGGCCACCTTAACTATTGCCCTGAAAAGTAATTACTGTCGTGAATTAATTCTGGAGCGCGTTTGACAGCGTCATGTTCACGGGAAAGTCATCCAAGTTTAACAATTGTGTTCACGGTTCATTTCAGATCGTGATGTTGCAGTCGGGTTTTTAAGCAATCTGAGCAAAGGCACAACTTCCCCTCAAGATCAGGAGTTGAGTAAAAATTGCTGTCGACTCCCTCCTACTCTTTGCAAGAACAGCTCAGCAGAGGTTTCTAAGTAAGTTTACATGGTACTGAACATAAATTCAGTCTCCAAACCGCAGCAATTAGAATAAAACGCTGTTCCCCTTCGGTATATAACCAAATCCTGTCATGACTCTCCTTTATATTACACTGTTCCTTTAGCTGCATAGTCTTAAACGGAAAGAATTGAACCACTTCTTTGTCAGATAAAAGGTAAACACTCAGTTAAAGTGACCCCAGTATAACTCGGTTCAACCAATTTCCAAGGAACAGCGTTTTGAAAAGCTCTTTCTCTTTATTCCTCAAGAGATGAAGAGAGAGGGCCTTGGGAACGAGGTCGGTGTCGTTCGTTCATTGAGATCCTATAAGGAGTTAAAGTATTTAACCGATTTTTCATTTGATTTTCTCTTTTTCAGAGCTGGCAGGGATGCTATCATTGATCAAGTTCGCCAGATGCTGCCAAAGGACGATCGCGTGAGAGAACGACGCCGGCCTGCTAAATGCACTCCACCAACAGGCAAAAAGCCTAAAAAATCAAGATTTCCATTGTGTCCCCCTCGAGGCTGCGTTGTCAATAAGGGGGCACTCTTCATGCAACCTCACCGCTGTCTGCCGGGGCATTTCGAAATCCACCCAGAATTCCAAATGACTGTCAAATGATGGTCGTTCCGTTGCTTTTCTTAGTTCCACTAGGACCTATGATGACTTTGATTTTAAACATGTGGGATTTAGATATTTACTGTAAGGATGTCATTCTGTGACGATATGTTCTCCAGATACACCTATCATAAGAAACATAGATCCATAATTATGTACTTTGAATGCATATTTTGAACTGTTATTAGGCACATAAATCTGTCTTTTTTCCTTTTCTCTGTGACCGGTTACATCAATATGCCAAGGTTCAGTTTTCCGTAAGTTATCTTGCGTGCAGTACGAGCGTTTAACACATTTAATGTAAAGATATCTTTTGTTTCTTATAAAGTAGGAGGCAGTGTGAAACACCTCATAAAAGAACAAAGATCTTTGTCAAGCCCAAGAGATACTTTATACAACTTCTATTATAGGCACTGACTTTATGGGAAAAATCCAGCCCCTGACTGGCACACGCACAGTCTGTGATATAAAAGAAACTACTAGACTATTCGGTGGTTTTTGTTTGTGCTTGTCTCGGCCCTCGGGTCAGTTTAGTATCACGTTATTCCAGACCATTCCAGTCAAACATGGTTTTCTTTAAAAGTAAATAAACACGAACATTTCCTTCATGCACGTTGTTTCGTCAAACTGAGCCAGTACGAAGGGTTGTACCATACCAAGGGAGATTCCGCCAAACGGATAACCCGCGGAACAAATAAACCAATCAGTAGGAGGCATGTGGCAGGGTGCGTTATTATTCTTCCCAGTAGACCGCGACA
>JAEMPF020004276.1:480-14252 GCA_022496165.2 Catalaphyllia jardinei
TTTTTTTTTTTTGGGGGGGGGTGGGGTGGCAAACTGTAATGTTAATGCAAGGACCACTTGTGCAAAAAGCAGCGGAGTAAAGCCGGATCTTTGTTTAGATCAGGATCAGCATTGTAAGATAAACAATAAAATCAATTGAAAGCCTGACTGAATGGCTAAAAAGCGATGATAAATTTAATGGCCAATATTTCGGTTAGACAGAACTAACCTTCTTCAGGGGCTACAATGAAGAAGGTTAGTCCTGTCTAACCGTAATATTGGCCATTAAATTTATCCTTTTCCTCCGTCCGGTCAGCCTTTCAATTGGTTTTACCAAGAGCCATAATGGTTTTATAGATTTTTTATTTGTCTATTTTTGACTTTTTAGCCTTCGTCCCCTCTTGCTCGTAGCCAGAGTAAGCATGAAAACACATGACCTTCTCACCAGGTGCAAGTTATAAACTTAATAAATTCATGTTTATACATCACTAGCGTCACCAATGCTTCTTAACATTTCAATTGTTACTGTGAATGAAGTCACGCTACAGTAATTACGCGCCGGTAAACACGTTGATTGTCTGTTGTGGTTGCAAATGGAGCAGTGCAGTTATTTGACAAATTAATTGAGTTCAACTTCACGTCGGCTAATATTCAAGAACTTTGTTGTCTCCGCTTTGTTTTTACATTGTTGTGATATGCTTCCGTTGATGTTTTGCGCGAAACCAGGGGGACAGCACGAAACCGAAAGTGTACTTACCAGAGCCACGCCTCACGAGTATGCAAAAAAGTTCGTTTCTCTTTGACCCGACTTAAAACGTAACTGAGGAAACATTTCATAACACCCCAACCAAGTTGCCAAAACAATTCTCTGAGCTATTAACGCCATCAGTCTATCATTTGATAAATCACTAGCGTCACCTGTGCTTCTTATCTTTTCAATCGTTATAAATGAAGTCGCGCTACAGTAATTATGTAAACAGTAGTATAGTAGTTGGGGGTACCAGCACAGTTTTCAATATTTTTGCTATTCTGATTTTACAAGCACATTTTCTATATTATTTTTTCTGTATTATTTTTTATAGTATATTTCTAAACTATTTTTCCAACAATTAATCAACTGCTGGAAAAACTAAATAATAAGAACCAAATACTAAACCAAACCTTAAATCAAATATAGGAATAAAATATTGAAATCAAATGTGGAGGCAGACCTAAACCCGGGACATCAGTCTGGACACCAAAACCTTGAAAATTATTAGGAAAAATATAAATTATTTTCTATTTATAATATATAATGAATCTGTTTAAAACAAAAAAATGTGATATTTGTAAAGAGAAATGCAAAACATATTATATAAAATGTCAGTGTGGTGGTGAGTTTTGTTTGATGTATAAATGTATATTGAAACATATTCAGGATTGTGGAACTTATGAGATGACTATGAAAAGTAAAGAATTTTTTCCAATAAAACAAAAGTTGAGATTTGAAGTAAATTGGGATAGTATTAAATCTAATCTCATATAATAATATAAGATGACTTGCAACACTGTTATTCACGATGAATTTATTAATAATAATGAAATGATGTGTCCATTTTGTTGTAAACAATTAACAATATTTAGTAAAGAAGTTGAAAAATGTTGTGATAAAAAGGATTTAGAAATTATAAATGGTATGAATACCTGTTTGAATTGTGGTTTAGTTAATGGTTATGTTTTTTTTAATGAGGACATTAACTTTTATAACAAAATGTATTTGATACGACAAAAATCAGTATATCATCGAGAATATCATATTAAGAATGTGTTAGATGATATCTATATTAAGAATAATATCCAATTGACTCCTAAACAAAGAGATCAGATTCAGAAAGTATTTATTGAAATTGACAACGTTTTAAATAAAGTTAATGATAAGCGTAAACGGATGATTAGTATTAAATTTATTATGAAGCAATTATTCAAAATGCTCGGGCTTCCTTACAAAGATATCCAAGTAACGAAGTCGAAGAGGACAATCAGATATTATAAACAATTTTGGGAAAAGGTTCAATCATTAATTAGTGATAGAATCCAGTTGATAATTAACAAGTGAATTTTTCATCGTATTTAAAAAGATACTTATCAATAATAGGACTGTTGTCTGTCACATAATCATCAATGTTCTTCATTGTATTATGAAGACATGAATTGTAATTTCCACTTCTCATCATATCCTTTATCTCATTCAGAAGATGTTGATAGCTTTGGTAAGCGTAAGTACAATTTTGGATCTTAAGATCAAGGTTTTTATGCTTCATCCAACCCTGAATCAAAAGTGCTGCTGTACTGATTGCAATCAAACTGATGCCACCAGTTGCAATACTACTTGCTAAACCTCCAGATGCAAATATGATGGACAATGAGTTGCCTAATAATTTCCATTCCTTGAAACGTTTCAATGCCAGCTTGTAAGCAAAACACTTTTTATGATATGCGCGGTAGTAAGGTTTTAATTCTTCAAGCTGTTCTTCTGTTAATTCATCTGAAATGTGATTCCAATTGAATATGCTTTTTTCCAACTCTTTCATATATATTAGTTTATATTGTTTTCATTGCTTAGGGGTGCATATATTTAATGTAGAAATTGCAGTATGACCCTCCATCCAAAATGGCACTACCATCGTTTTTCAAATATAATTGTATGTCGGCATAATTTAAACCATCTTTAAAAATAATAGAAAATATTGAGTTTATTGTTATTGGTGTCCATTTTGTTTGATTATTTAACTCTTGAAAAAACAAAACTTGTGATCTTGTCATATCTCTAATATAAAATTGACCACTTCCTTTATAAAAATCATTGTAGATTATTTGATAATAACCAGTCAATGGTAACCTAAGTAAATTTTTGTTTGCTTCATTAACTACAAAATGGTGATTTATAGTTGGAAACTTTAATATTTTTTCATTGTTGTGTTTTAAACTATTTGAATAAAAATGAATTTTATGCAATTCGGTCATTTGTTTTTTATTAACAGCATCACTATCTGCAGTACCATCAGCTATTCCAGTTATCTTTTTGTTCCCCATATCGATAGGTGATTCAAAATCAAGCATACCACTATTAAAATAATATAGTCTGTCCCAAATTTTGATGGGCACATCAGAGTGAGTTCCTCTGACACCATAGACAATTACATTGATAGGTGTTTTTTCTGGTTTTTGTGATATGGATTGTTTTAAATACAAACGTAAATCAATATCAAGATCATCAATACCTGTATGTATTTCCCATTTATGAAAATTGATGATTGATCTGGAATAATGACCATAATCGAAATTTATTACTCTTGTTTTTGTACTTACCTGATTGAGAGTACTGCTAACAGCATTAACACTTACCTTATTATAATCGATTTGAACCGCAAATTTCATTTCAAATACCATTGTATAAGTACCAACATTAAGATAACGTAAATCAATTGATAATCGGGCATTATAATAGTCAGCATTGTCTTTTTGGATTTGAAATAGATATGTTTGATTATTGATTATATGCAAAAGATTGTAATTAATGGTGGCAACAAATTTAATTCTATCATCATCTTCTTTGAATAAATTATCAGTCATTACTTTTTTGAAAACATTTTCTTGATTTACTGTTTGTATTGATTTCTCTTCTGATTTTTGTATTTTATCATCAATAATACCATTTATGATTGTATTACTATCATTAACAGTTCTGTTAACGAAATTAACAGAAGCTGCATAACTACTGTCTGATGGTTATGGATCTTTCAAATTAATTATATTTTGATTTCCCATATCTAAATTTCCAGTCATTGCTTCACTTCCATCTGTTAATAAGTAATCTATCTCAGAAATGAAACGGACTAAATAGTCTCGTGTACTTTTTAAAAGTTCAAAATTAACAGCTTTATGTTTTATTTGTTCATAATTTGGATTTTCTCCATCATCTTCAACAGTTGTTTTAACATTATCAATAAAATGTCCACCAGCATTAAAATCTGCATTCATTGCTACTGTGCCATCAACATTAATAAATTTGTTTGTATTTGCAGCATGTGGTATTTTAGCAATTTGAGAATCGACATAAGCTTTACTGATCAGACTGTTATCATCAAAAAGTCCATCATAGTAAGGTTCACAGTTTTTTATTATATTCTGTTTGAGATCATAATATTCTTTACCGTCTTTGTCCACCATTTTGAGAAAATTTTCATTCAGATATCCTTTGTTAACAACGCTTCTCAAATCTCTAGCTCTAACTTCCAAAGCATCATCAACCTTATGATCATCTAAATTTTCCACAGATAGAATGTGATTTTTATCCATATCTAAATCACCAGTCATTTTTCTACTACCATCTCTGGGAAGTAATGGTGTAGTATCTATATGGACTTTTGCTATTTCTCCATCAACATCAGATTTAGCGGCTTTATCAGCAATGGCAACATCCTGCTTAGCGTTTTCAATATCAACATATTTCTTATTAGCAGCATTAGCGTATGCTATAGGATCACCTAAACCATAAATAAGATTGCCATTGAGATTTAAATTCTCAAAATAGAGAATTATATGATTATCAACAACATCACGGACATTAAAAATAGTATGGTCAAAAGTTGTTGAGTATTTACCCTTCACCACTCTTGAATAAAACAGAAATTTAATGTTTTTATTGTATTGAGAACCATAATATCTGAGTTGAAATTTTATCCCATCATTTACTCCAGCTCTTCCATCAGTTGTGAATTGAATGATTGATTTGGTGTATTTACCATCAATTTTATCACTGTCAAATGTTTTCATGACGAAATGACTGTCAACATAGACATTGAAAATTATTGTATCATCAACAAGAAAACCACCAGCATCACCAATAACAAATATTTCAAAAACAGAGGTATAAGTACCACTCTCTGATTGATTACCTTTCATTTTTATACTAGACCAAGCTTGCCCACCAAAACCAGTATCATAACCTTCTTTTTCAATTATATATGCATCATTATGCGTTTTATGATTTTGAAAGAAATGGTCTGGTGATGTATTTGGTGGTTGTTTTACAGTTAATTGACTCTTGTCACCAAAGTCTTTATAAAATCGGAAACTTGGTTGTAAATGATAACTATTTTGACTGACTTTAGTATGTTCTTTCAACACTTTTAAACTAACTGCATCATTGTCGTCAGTAGACTCACCAATATTAGTTAATAGCTTCCCTTCAATATCATAATTACCATCATCTGTTAAATTGAATCCAACACCAGGTAACCCAGGTAGTCAACGTTTACCAATGGCTGATGATGATGAAGGTAAAAGTCCGTTTGAATAACTCATTTATATTAATAGATTATATTTTTTCATTGAAATTTTTAGTGGTGAATTTTCGTGGCTTATCGATATAAACAAAGGAATATGGTTCCTTAGTTGCTTTTTCATATGATTCTTTTAAAATACTGTTTTCACGACAAATTAAACTCTTCTCATTAGCACTTGGAAACTCATAAATGGAGAAGTGAGAACAGTTCAATCTGATGTCTTTTGGCGTCTTATAATAACTTTGACTCAGATAAATCACACTGCAATTTTTATGCCGTCCTCGTATAAAATAGTCGATTAATGGTTTTTGGTTTTTATCACATACATAATCATCAAAAATGACGATTTTTTGTGAGTCAGAGTCAAGATCTTGAACTGGAATAATTTCATCATTTCTTGCTTCAATAACATCATAACCAACATCATCGCTTATTGGTTGAAAGACATCCATGAGATTCTGATACTTGCATTGTTCTAAATTTTTAGCATATAGATAAACTTTATCAAAATAAAGTAGATTATAGATCATATGCATAATTGTGTTTGTTTTTCCTGAACCACTTGGACCGCAAATCAACATCCGAAAACATTGATTTGGCATGAAATCATATCGTTGTTTGAAGTTTGTGACCACATCGTCTTTAACATCAAAATTAGGTATTTTCATTATATTATATTATATTGGTATATTATTTTAACATGGTGTTCAACATGGTGTTTAACACGGTGTTTAACATGGTGTTTAACATGGTGTTTAACACGGTGTTAAACGTTGTTTTTTGTATATGATTTATCATTTTTATATAACGTAATAATATAACAAAAATGAGTTTGCTTAAATGGAAAGAACTTGCAAAAAGTAAAACTAAATTAGGGAATAAAATTAATTACGTCCATGATCTAATCACACAGCATAAAATCGGTCAGGAGACAAGCCAATCATCATTTGAAAAGGTATTCAAACCAGTGACAAGTAAATTAGATGATGTAATTGACAGTAATTTGAATTTAAGGATGCCTCAAAATAGAAAAAGACCACCAAAGAAAGGGGAAGTTCCAAATTACGGTATTGATATTGATGATGAAGTTGAAGATATGAATTTGGGTGATATTTTTGATAAACAACCTATACCACCTCAGCAGGATAAACAAATAGTACCAAAACCACCAACATATAAAGAATCTTTACAAGATCTTCTTGAAGAAAATAAGAAAATATATATCAATCCCCAATATATTCCAGAGCAGCCACCTGAATACTATATGTCTAAAGATAAGCCACCTGAAGAGGAGCCACTTGAAGAGGAGCCACCTGAAGAGGAGCCACTTGAAGAGGAAGACGATGTGTATGGTGGATATGATGATGACAAGATTTTGGAGGATATTGATAATACTACTTATGTTGATGCAGAAGCAGTCTTAAATCAAGATCATATGACGAATAAGAAAAAAGAGAAATATATTTTTAAGATAATAAATGATGCGGATACAAAAAGCAAGCAACTAGTTGCTCTGAAGTCGAAGGCTACTAAAGATTATAAGAGTGGTAAAATTGGAGAACGAGAAAAGAATTCAATTCATGCTAGAGTAGACAAAGCAAGATCAGTTTTGAAAGATTTCTCAGATTATTATTATGCTGAATATAATCAATTAGGTTCTGGTATTAGAGGCCGAAGAAGAAAAAAGAGAGGTGGTAATGTTATGTTTTTCAAAGATCCAAGACAACTTCTCAAAAAATTAGAATTGATTATTGGTGAAACCGTTGCGGGTAACACATCAATTAAGATGGGAAATACAGGAGTTAGTATACTGGACACATTATTGAGAATGTCAACAATCAATAGACAACAATTTAATAAATTGTATAATCAGTATTTCAAAGTATAATTATGTCAAGTTATTATATAAATGGATCGTGAGATTGTTTTATCATCATACAGCGTCAAAGATCAAGGAAACAACACTCCTCAGAATTTTATAACTGAATTCAAAAGGCCTATAATATTGGATAGCAATTCTCAATATGTAGTTGGTTTGAACCGAATCATTAACATGTCATTCACATGGTTCAATGTAAATTCATCATACAACAATCAGCTAATAAATTACAGCTCTGATAATGGCTCAAACTTTACCAACATCACTTTCCCAGAAGGAGTCTGGAACTATACTGACTTTAATACATACATTAAGGAAATAACGAAGATTGTCAAAGATGGTGCTAACAATAATGAGTATCCCATCACTCTCGAATTCGATAATACAACATTCAGGGTTACAGTCACATTAGCCAAGAATTATCAACTTGATTTAACTGCAAGCAATTTCAATGACTTGATTGGGTTTGATAAAGAAATATTGAAGAGTGAACAGAATATAGGACCAAAAGTGCCTAATCTCAGCCAGGACACAGACATTCTTAATATCCACTGCGACCTCATCAATGATTCACTTGTAGACGGTCAAGATTCAGACATCATTTATTCCTTTTCAACCAGTGTGCTTCAACCTAGTTACTCTTTTACAATTGAACCAAGAAGAGTTACATTTAATCCCATCAACAAGAATACTATAAACAGTATCAGGATACACATTACAGATGGAAAAAGGAGATTAATTAACCTGAATGGAGCTGATACATCTTTTTCATTAATTCTAAAAAGGATAGAATAATATAACATAATATTATAATGAAACCATTTGAATTCACTAGCGTTTATCATCCAAAACTTGGTATTTTTGTGGATAAACATGTAGGATCAGGAATTATCGTTGATAATATTTTCAAACCAATGAAGAGTGCCGCGTCATCTGTTGTAAAAAAGTTCGCCAAGAAATCAGGTGAGAAAGCATTAAAATCAGTAGGTGAAAGGGTGGGTAAAAAGACATCTGAGAAGTCAGGAGACTTGATAATGAAAAAGCTTAGGAATATGAGAATTGATGATGTAGGAAAAATAGTTCCATCACAGCGAGAAGAAAGTACAGATATGATTATTGATAGACTAATATCAGGATCAGGAAGAAGGAGGAAAAATTATATAATATATTAATATAATGGCTTTCAGAACAAGTGAATATTTGCAAAGATATGAGTTGGTTCGATTTCAGTTGAATGATGTTATTAACATCCCAGCTAATGGTCAACACCAACAAAAAAATGGGTATAAGTTCACAATCAATGACAGGTCTGCGTTCTATGATTGGTATAATGCTTATTTTGAGGTGCAGTTTCAGTTACAGGTATTGGCTGATGGTACAGGTCTTCCAAATGCAACCCGGGCAACAGTTATTAATGGAGCTCATTCATTAATTAACCATTTGACAATAAAAAGTGCTGGTAAGATTGTATACGAAACTGATAATCTTCATAAAGTAACTTTTGTTAAGAACCTCTTGGAATACAGTGATGATTTCAGCAGATCGGTGGCTAAAGATAGTTTTTGGTATCTGGATGTTGCAAATTTGGCTGATATGACTGCTGCTGAAAATACAGGAGGTTAGACGAAATTTGACTAAAAGAATTGGTGAAGGTGGTGGAGCTGAGGATGCTGCCAAAGATGTCAACGTAATTATACCTCTTAATCGATACGGTTTCTTTGAAAAGTTACATGATAAAATGTTGGTCCCAATGCAACTTCAGTTTGATATACAGTTACAGAATGACGAAGAATTAATATATAAAGCAGGTGGAGCAGCTGCTAGTCGAGTGGTTGTCAATAGATTCTTACTTTGGGTTCCGAGACTAGTACCAAAGGACACTTTATACGATAAGTTTATTGCATCCTTTTTGTCAAAAGGTTCTTGGATGTATAAAAGAGAATTGTATTCAGCTTCCAATCCAACACAGAGCAGTGGATTCTTCCAGATATCACCAAGTATTGACAATGTTGTTTCCGTCTTTGTTTACCTCCAACGAAATAAAACAAACAATGAAGATACAAATCCTTACCACTTTGATACTTTCAAACTGAATGCGGCTAATAATAATAGCAGTCTCTCGTCATGTAGATTGGAATATGGAAATGGAGTATTCTATCCAGAAACTGAATACGATACAGAATCAAAAGTAAGGATCTTCAATGATGTGATGTCATATGGAATGAGAAAGAATAATTACAATAGTGGTACCCAACTCAATATGTCTAATTACAACTCTCTCTATTCTATCATATATTTTGATTTGTCTTATCAAACAGAAAAAGTAACTAGAGACCCGAAGCAATTGATATTCAGGTATAAACTGAGCGCAAATAGTGCTGCAAATTTCCGTGTCCACGCCGTCGTCTTATATAATGAGACTATCATCATCGACAAGGTGGGAAATGAATTGGTTATAGTATAAAAGCAAAAATGAGACATTCTTAATTCAGATATGTTTTGTAATAGAAAATTATATAACATATATTATATACAAGAAATGACGCAGCTTTTTGCAATAAATGTTAAACTATCAAAAAATCAGAAGAAGAATATTGGTGATGCTTATAGCAAAAGAGAAACAGTCGTCTTCAGGTTAACTAATGACTCTCTTAATGGAAATGACACTCTACATGTCCCAGCTACAGTAAAAAAGAGATTGGAAAAGAATCGGCAATTGAATAAGGGTATGGATATCAAACTTTCCAAGACTAATATCAGAAAGCAAGTTGGTGGCAGTTTGTTGACTTCAGCTCTAGCTCTTGCGCGTGCATTTGGACCAACAATTGCAAAAACCATTGGATTATCAGCTTTAGCAGGGGCATCTAGTGCAGGAGCACAGCAAATTGTCAAAAAGAAAAGGAAAGAAAAGGACAAAGTGGAGGTTTCCTAATTCCACAAAATAAGATTGAGAAGCTTATTGCACTCAAACATCTTCTAACTGTAAAACAAAAGAAAGATATACTGAACGCTCTTCAATCAGGTTCAGGTGTTCATATACGACCAACAAAAAAACAATCAGGCGGTTTCCTTGGTACTCTACTTGCCAGTATTGGGATTCCAATGGTTTTAAAAGCTTTGACTGGAAGAGGTGCCCCTAAAGTTGGAGCACCACCAAAAGGTGGAAGAGGAGCTCCGAGAATAGGTGCATATAGGCCGCCACCGTTTTTTGGGTCATGGGATAATACAATCGGTTACGGAACCAAAAAATCAGAGGGTCCATATTGTGGAATTGGAAAGACACCAAAAAATAGAACTAAAGGAACAATGGATCAATGTTTAAATAAAGGTCAAATCAGATATTATGGAATTGAAAGTGTCCCTCAACCAATATTAAAAGCATTCTTAGATGCAAAACTCACAAACAAACAAAAACGCCATCTTGAGGCCCTTGTAGGATTTAAAAGAAAAAAGAAAGAAAAAAAAAAAGAACAACAAAAAAAGGAAGGAGAAGGTCTCCTTCTAGGTCCAAACAGCCCGTTCAACAACATTCCACTCGTGGGGGCAATATTGTAAAACCAAAATTTCATAAACATATACCATTAAGCAATCATGATCTACTAAAATGGTGCAGATATCTCAACATCCCAATCAATGATGTTTTATCAAGAGATGGTAATGTTCCTCATAATCACAACCAAGCATTATTTATTTACAATCTTGAATCATCATATATGAGTGGAAGCCATTGGGTAGCTACTTATGTAAAAGATGGTGTGATAAATTATTTTGATAGTTTTGGTATGCCTCCTTTTCAAGAAATGGTAAATCATGCGAAAAGAAAGAATTTAACTCTGCTTCATCAAAATAATCAGATTCAGAATATAAAAACAACCACATGTGGATACTTTTGTTTATACTTTTTGAATGAAATGAATAAGGGGAAGTCGTATCATGATTTATTAAAAGTGTTCAATATACATGATACAATGGATAATGAGAGATTCATTGAATATTATTTCAAAAATATCTAAATTATATATATATAATGAGAACATTGAAGGAATTAAGACAAACTGGGGCAGCAGCATTTGGAGTATTTTTTTTTTATAATATTAGTCATAATATCAACTATATAAAAACAATATAAAATATATATATAAATGGTGAAATCATATTGTGTTAAACAGAAAAAGCAAACTGAATGCGTTCCAGGCAGTGAACGATATGTTAAAGCTAAAAATGGGCGTATGATGTTGAAATGCACTTGTGCTGAATGTGGGATAACAAAGACTAAATTTGTTAAAAACCAAAAAAACTAATTGAGCCCTCACAAGCTGGGGGCTTACTAGGAGAACAACTGCTTAAAAGTGGTGTTAAAGGTTTATTCAATCTTGGACGATTTGGAGCTGCAAAAGCTGTTAAATCAGATTTTGTCAAACAAAAAATAAAAAAGACGGCCAATCACTATCTTGATCAAGCTTTGGACAGTTTCACATCTGACTTATCAAAAAAATTGGATCCAACACATAGTGGTAGTGGATTACCAATACCATTTCCATTTGTAGATTGGAAGAAAGCTTGGAATGTTGTCACTGCACCTGGATTGTTTAAAGGACCTGAAATGAATAAAAAAGAGCGTAGAGCTATGGTTGCTGACTACAAGAGACAATACAAAGCTTACAAAGATGCTGGAGGTAGCAGATCATACAACTCATGGATTAAATGGAAAGGTTATGGTAGTGGGTTAGACATCCATAATGCTATTCTCAAGGTTGCACCAAAAAAGGGTTTTGTGATGCCTGGACATAAGTATACAGGACCTGGAAACCCTCTTGAAGAGCAACTGAGGTATGATCCCAATACTGGTCAGATACTTGAGATATATCAACAACCAACAGGTAGAACAGATGCAGTCAGTATGCAGCATGATGTTGATTACTCAGTTTGCGGTAATAAACCAAAAAGTGATCAAGTGAAGTGTAAGAATGAAGCTGATCGTAAGATGGTTAAAGCTCTTGATGCAATTCCTTGGAAAGATCGACAATGGGGACATACTATTGCTAGAAATGCTATAGCAGCTAAGTCAAAATTAGGCATGGGTGTAAAGTCAAAAAACGGGAAAAGCCGTCGAGTGAAGAAAACTGGCAAAAAAAATTAGCTGATGAGTTACATACACCCATAAAACGGAATTTCACTCGGCGGCGTGTAATCACAAATCATATCGATGAAATATGGGCAAGTGATCTAGTTGAAATGCAGCAGTTCAGTAAATGGAACAAAGGTTACAGATATCTTCTTATGGTTATTGATGTATTCAGCAAATATGGTTGGATCGTTCCATTGAAAGATAAGAAAGGTGAATCTGTCACTGAAGCATTCAAAACAATATTCAAGGAAGGTAGAAAACCACAATATCTATGGGTTGATAAGGGAAAAGAGTTCTATAACAAACATTTAAAAGACTTATTAGAGAAAAATGACAAATGTACTCAACTGAGAATGAAGAGAAGTCATCAGTAGTTGAAAGATGGAATAGGACAATTAAATCCAAAATGTGGAAGCAGTTCACAGTTCAAGGTAATACAATGTATCTAGACATGTTACCTAAACTAGTAAAACAATACAACAACACAAAACATTCAAGCATAAAAATGACACCAGTTGAAGCTTCAAATAAAAAGAATGAGGGTATAGTTTAATTTATACGGTGATATGGAAACATCAAAACAGAAACCAAAATTTAAAATAGGTGATAAGGTCCGAATATCTAAGTATAAACGGAATGTGTTTGATAAGGGTTATACACCAAACTGGACAGAAGAAGTGTTCATAGTTGATAATATCCAATACACTAATCCAATAACATACAAAATAAAAGATCTCAATGATGAATACATACAAGGGAGTTTTTATGAACCTGAATTATTAAAAGGCAAACAGGATGTATTCCGAATTGATAAAGTCATTCGCAGAGATTATAAGAAAAAACAAGCTCTGGTGAAGTGGAAGGGGTATAGTGATGATTTTAATAGCTGGATTCCATGAAATAATATATAGTATATATATAATGGGAAGACCAAGAATATATTCAATTGAAGAAAGATCAACAAAAACCAAATGTATGTTAAACAAAGAGTGGATATGCCCAATTTTTCCACATCATAATTACACATTAGCTGGAAAATGGACACATCTCAAGACAACAAAACATATTAAAATGAGCAAGCCTTAAAAACATTTTAAATCAAGTAATAATTAGAAATATAATTTTTCTTATTATTAACAATTTTAAACGCACTATAAACTGATATAAAAAGAAAATAATATAAATATAATATATAGAATGGAAAAAATTATCTCAACCTATAGTATGAACAACCGCGATCTCTCAAAACTAACCAAATCTCAACTGATCAATTTAATATTGAAGCAGAATGAGAAAATAAAACTATTGTTTCAACAAAATATAAAACAACAGGTTGAAACACAAGACAGACCAAAACCTTTACCAAGAAAAAATGTAAAACAGATGGTACAAGAATATGAAAACAATATTATTGATCCACCATTAGAATTTAGGGATAAGCCAGTACCATTACCAAGGA
>JAEMPF020000582.1:0-14251 GCA_022496165.2 Catalaphyllia jardinei
ACTATAATTACCCTACGTTGAATGCCTGTACAATGTAGAAAAAAAAAATTCAGTCTATACACGAAACGTCCACTTGCAACTTTTCGGAAATTAACAAAACTGAATTCTTTCAATGAACAAAAGTGGTAACTATTTAATATTGCTCTGTGAGGAGACCCTTTTTATATTGCCTCGCGTTTTTAGTGATAAAAGCAAACACGCAACGGGTTTATACGTCAAAAAATGTGAAGTAGAGATCACAGGAAACGTTTTAAGGTAGACATCGGTCCTCTTTTTTATTTTATCACAATATGGTGTCTTTTTGCCCTAGTTTTTGTTGCGCTTCTCGCCGGTAGCTATGACAACTTGTTGTTTGTGCGGTCTTCGTACTTAATTGTTAATACGAAGTATCTGTGTAGGCGGCGGCTATTACTGAATCGTCATTCCCTTATGTAGCAACAAGGCAATAAAATTGGCCCAAAATCTGCAAATAGTTATCTGCTCTACGTTTTAGCATTTGGAGGCTCTGACAGTCCGGAGAAGATATCAATAATTCTCACTAGTTAGCATATAAATCTTCTCATGTTTGTCGGTGAAAGGAGTTTAAGTAGGTCACGGGGAAACTTGAGCTCAAATTTCTTCCTTTTTCTTCTTCAGCAACGATGCGTCATTAGAAGATCCAGAACCAAACCCCTTTTGGGGTCGCCGCAGCTGGAGGCCGAGAATCCCGATTCCGAGAATTCCCAAGCCAAGAATCCCAATTCCTCGAATTCCGAAGCCAAGAATCCCAATTCCAAGAATCCCGATTCCTCGAATTCCCAAACCAAGAATTCCAATTCCTCGAATCCCTAAGCCAAGAATCCCAATTCCTCGAATCCCTAAGCCAAGAATCCCAATACCACGAATTCCTAAGCCAAGAATCCCAATTCCTCGAATTCCTAAGCCAAGGTTTCCATGGGGAAAGAAGAAGTAAGACTGATCCAGCTTAGTCGAGCGGTTTAAGACTTTGTGTCAAGTCAATGGTTAGACAGATTGAAATGGTGTTTTAAAGGATTTGTAAAAATAAACTGGTACTTGCTTCGAATATTTTGTGTTAACATGTGTGATATCTGCACCTTTCGTATTATTAAGAATATTATACACAACGGGCCTTGTCGTGCTTTGGCTGCCACCACTGAAGTACAAGGGGCAGTCAAAACAAAGTTGTCCCGACCGAAACGATATTCTTTTTCGTCGCGGCAAGCAAAATACCGATAAAGACAATGCTCAAGTTGCTCTGGCCTCTTCTTTCACTTAGCTTGAACACTCTGGGTTCAATTAACCTTCGATCAAGGGATGGAGGGTATGATCGCAGGCTAGGGTTTAATTTGACGAGTAACATATTTTGTTTTAAAATAATACAACTATTTTTAAACACAAATTGTTATACAGTTGGCGTTTTTCCCGCTACAGCGTGCCCATTCATTGGCTAGTTCATGGTCACATGACATCTAACAATGAAACTGTTTCCCGCCAAATGCCATGAGCGCACAACATTGCGAAACCTATGACGTCAAACGGGAAACAGTTCGCTGTTACCCGCGAACTGCTGACCGCTGTTGCTGGAATCTCAGCGTGTTTTTCAAAATTTGCTTTTGTTTTGTTTGCTATATAACAAATCACTTAATGACTGGTCCCTTGGGGAACAGTGAACATTGAGATTCTCGGGAAACAAAATTCACTGTACCCTCGGTACCAGTCATTAAGTGTTAAATATTGTGTACCTGCAGCAAGTAAGAAAACCTGGTCCATACGTATCCGACCTCTTCCTTTTTTTATTTTTCTTAAATACGTCAAGGACCTTTAGCTTTTGCATTTTTGTGCCAAATCAGTATAATTAATATTGGGTGGCACTTAAGAGATTACGTATGGTTACTTTTTCCCCGAAGTTTCCGGATCAACCTAGGTTTAAGGGGTGGTTAAGGGTTCGATACGATATCGCTGAGTTAGGGTCACGAGAGAAATTTGCGAGTCCAGCTTCAATTAATGTCCTACATTAATTCCCTCTTACCTTAGATAACACTTCTTGCAGTCTATCTGGTTCATGTTATTGTCAAGTAAACCTGAACCCTTATTGAACGGCCACTCTCCGGGAAATGGAAGGTAGAGATCGGCTCAGGAAAGGGGCGCGAGGCTTAGTAGAAGTGTCAAGCTATTCAAATACCAACAATGCTTGAAGGCTTGTTACTAATTTTGCACATACTAAAGCCTGTCACGGTTTCTTGATTCGCTTGGCACCAAAATACTTTCTCCTTTAAAACTCACCACCACTTTGCTTCGTTTTTATTATAATAGTAATTATTATATTTTTACAATCGGGTGTACGTTGTATTTGCTTCGTGAACAGAGATAGACTCGTGTGAAGACAATAATTAAAAACCTGTGTTAGAATACTTTCTTGAGTTTCTGTCATCGCTTTTTCCCCAAACACAAGCCACTACAAGACCACTTGTATTAAATTTTGGGTGGCCGCTTAAAAAAGGTAAAGACAACAGAGAACCCTCTCATCGAAACAACCAAAAACTGGACGCGGCCGCCTAATCGAGTAAGCCGGTTAGTAGGCGTTTTATTTCAGTACAGTGTTCTACCCACAATAATTTCAGGCCTTTGATAACTGGCCGCTTAATACGGAGTGGACCGCTTAATAGAGATTCGACTGTACACAGGATTGCGAATTCAATGGACAGTAAAAGTACAAGATTCATTTTATCTAAACATCACGGTTACTAGTCTATACTTGGGAAAACGATAGGCGAAGAAGACAGCTAGAATAACTTAATGACCTTTGGGGCCGTCGACTTATCCACTTGTTCCTCGCTTTATGTCTACTGGACATTAAAAAGTCAAAATACTCGGGCTAGCAAAGAAGAACGCTAGCCTCGCTGCGCGCATTTCGCGTTTCGCGCCAAAAGCAGCGATGAGCTTCCCATCGTAACCGAAACTGCGGTTCAGCAATCCGTTTTACCTTATTTTACAGCTTCCGCTAATTAATAAACAATAATCTATCTGCGATACACTGACAAATGGCGATACCTTGTCAAAAGTGTGTTTTGCAATTACTTTATCCTTCGATCAGTAAATTTTTTTCTGGTCTGGAAGAAATTTAGAAATCGCCTCCGATAACTCTAAAGAATAATCTGTTATGTGTGTGTTTATAAGGAGGATACAACCACACTTAAGCAGAATATAATATGAAACAAGATCACTGTCAGACGGTAATGCGTATGAGCAATCTATTCTTTCTTGACAGTTATTTTTAAGTTACACGGTGACAAAAATAACACACATACAAAAAGTATCAACAATTACAAACAAACTAAGCAAGCATTAGAATGAACAAAATACAAGTGACAGCAACAACACCAAAAATCGCATCAATATAAACCACTGACTTTTCTCGACTTTATAAATCATAAATTTGTTTCGTTTCCTTATTTTCTATTATTTATTTTTTTTAAAACCCACAGAGCGTTTAGAATTCTCTATTGGGTCGTTTTCGTGTTCCAGTTGTTGAACAGGGTAAGAAATAAATTATAATACAGTTTTTCATAGCTTCTTCTTTGTTTCAGAGGTTTCGTACAAACATTGATGTAAGTGACATGTTCACCATGATGTGTTTGTAGCGTCAAACGCACTGCATTTACTGCAAGTCAAGGAATGCAGCAAGCAGAGACTCCCCCGGCCAAGCTGATCTGTTAACATCAAGTCCATGTTATAATTTGTAGACAGTCACAAAACCAGCCGGACCTACATCACACCTTGGCGGCAGTTCTTTAAACTAAGGTGTGGACGATCTCAAGAAGCGACAACGACATGTCACCATATCACACGTGGCACACGTGCCATGTGAAGATTTTTTTTAGCCTCTCCCACTTGCTGATCACGTGCTCTGCTGGCTGAAGTAATTATCCCTAAAGTTGTCGCAAGAGTCAAGGAACTTTTGGTGTACCACCGACAGGTTTGGTCCTCTTATCTGCAACAGGACGATCTTACATTTTCACATGTGCTTACAAAGTTTCGAATTTAGCCTGCCGCGCGTTTAGAGAGAATAAATTGATAATTCAGTATTTAGAAAATATAAGCAGTGATTATAGACGTTCCTGTCTTTTGCTTAATTCCCGTAATATTTCAGTGCTTATTTGGTATCAATGGGGATAGTAATAACCATTTCATCCACCTGTTTTTTTTCTGATTTGAATACAAATCCATCCACGTGACATGCCTGAAGGGAATCATTGCCTGATTTCAAACCGAAAAGGACTAGGTACGAGTCTGTAAATTATGGGATAAACAACTGTTGATCCACAAAGTCACAAAGAGCACATCGAGATTCACAAAAAACGTCAAAATTAACGAGAACTGGATGGCCATCCAGACGCTGTGTTCAGACAGCGTCCGGATGGCCATACGTTTCTTCGTAAATTTTGACATTTTCAAATGGCTGTACCTTGCTTACTATTGGGTCTATTTACACCAAACTTGAGGATTTTGTAAAGCTTGGTCTGCAATTTATGGCTATGTAGATCGATATTTGCTAATCCCATAATTTACAGAAACGTACCCAGTGCTTCACGGTTTGAAATCAGGCAATGGTACAGCTGTAGTTGTGATCATCATCTCGGATTGGATGTTTTTTTTGTTTTTTCGTTTCCTTTTTGATGAATAAAACTACCATGGGTCCCTGCGGGCGCGTCTCAAAAGGGAACAGGCCATTGGAGTGATACGTTTTGTTGGAATACTACAATTACAAATGCAGTTACATGTACTTGTTACGGAAAAAGTCCTGGGACTAAAAAGAAAAGAAAAACGCAAAGGAAGGCGAAGTTTACATGAGTGCCCTTCTATCAGGTAAACGGCATGTTCGCACGCGTAAGTGCAAGGACTTTACAATGTAGGTAAACAGTCTGTCTTCAAATATGGAGAATGCCTTCCAAAAGGCTCCCAACTACGAATTGTACTACAGAAAATCATGCAACTTATCTCTTACTGACCCCGATAATAACTTCAATACGCTTTACTCCTTGTTACCTTACCCTGTGCTCTTTGATTTTTTCCATGGTTATCAGCCGACGAGAAACGTTTCTTGACAAGCACTGCTCACTGTTCGCCACAAGTCTCAGACATGGATGACTTGGAATGTATTCTTCCGCATAGCTACGAAAGATAGTAGCGAATAAAAAATGTTAATATATATGCTTGAAAAGTTGTACAGTCCCCGCAAGGTTTATCTTCCAAAAGCACCCTCAGAAATTGCGCCCGACTTGAAAGGCTGTAGGGGCAGTTCTTCAAAGAAGAGAATAATCAGTATCATTGCAAGTGAAGTATGATCATCGCAGTAAATTTTCCAATTTAAGCAACTGGAAAGAAGAAGCCTGGAAAAAATCAGGGCTTCAACGGGATTCGAACCCATGACCTCCGTGATACCGGTGCGATGCTCATGGGTTCGAATCCCGTTGAAGCCCTGATTTTTTTCAGGCTTCTTCTTTCCAGTTGCTTAAATTGGAAAATGTACTGCGATGATCATACTTAACTTGCATCTATAACCGCAGTTCAAATATGAAATATTTCATATATGCTTCACATCATTTCACTCCTCACGGGAGATATGAACTCAATAAATTGACCTTGCTCCCAATGTGTGGCTTCATAGCTCAGTTGGTAGAGCATCGCACCGGTATCGCGGAGGTCATGGGTTCGAATCCCGTCGAAGCCCTGATTTTTTGAGGCTTCTTCTTTCCAGTTGCTTAAATTGGAAAATTTACTGCGATGATCATACTTCACTTGCATCTATAACCGCAGTTCAAATATGAAATATTTCATATATGCTTCACATAATCAGTATCATTCATTACGGCCGCAAACGTTTTAGTAAACAAACGAGAGCTCGCATCATAGTGTTCAACCCGAGTCAAGCAGATACTCTGCAACTGTTCTCAAATGAGGAAAAACGGAGGCCAAATACGGGTCAAGCAACTTCGATATATATTTCTCTCTCGTACCCGACTGGCAGATAATTTTGATACCCGTGGTTCTGATAAGTTAAAATACGGAAGCATTTCAAACAGCGTAACAAAAGTCACCTTGGTCGATAAATTGGAAGCCAATATACCAGCCTTCCGTGAAGAACAAGATATCGAGCTGCCAGGTCCAGCAATGTCGTGAGTATTTCTGACAAGCGACAGCCTCGCACAGCTGAACACGATGACGTCTGATCCCTAGAACACAAGAATAGACGTTGAATCGAATAAGTTCGCGGTAGGAATCAAATAACTAATCTACTTAAATGCGTATACGCGAGTGCCAATCATTTTTTGTAGAAAATTGAAAAAACGAAAATGCACTTCAATTTTCAATTTTCAGTTTCAAAAAAAAAAAACGAAAATTGAAATTTTAACATCAAATGTCATTTTTCAATCCCTAAGAAAAACGAAATTTAAAATTTGATATCAATTTTCAATTTTCAATTTTGCACAAAAAATGAAAATTGAAATTCGGATGTCAATTTTCATATTTTAATTTTTCGATTCCCACATTGGCCCTAGTTTCTTACTTCCAGTACATAAAAGTCAGAGAACGCCTGGAACGATCAATGACCGGAAGACAACGAACAACGAAAACCAATATTTTGGCGCCAAATTTCAAAATGGCGGCGCTAAACAATATTCTCGACCCAGAATTTGTTCGCTTTCTTATCGCTGACAGGAATTTAAGTTATTCAGAAATCCTAGAAGAAATTAAGAGTCATTTCCCTGATTTCAAGGGCTGTAGTCTTCCAACTCTAAAAAGGTTTTGCAGTCAGCACGGGATCAAAAGCAAATGCCTGCTTCTGATGAGGCAATCGATGTTGCCGTACGAAGTGCTATTTCAGAGGTAAGCTATGCAGTGTTTATTCAGGGCTTTCAAGGGTAGTATTGTAAGGTCTTTTGTGCATTATATGATGTCTGAAGGCTTAATAACTATGTTACATATTTAGTTGTATTTAATATGTAAATTAGTTGTAATATATTGTAAAAATGAGTTTTATTTATTTTAATATCTAGAAGTATTGTATTATACACGGACACCAAGCTTCCAGTTTTTATACATATCTTGTATAAATAAGGGCAACCTACCTACCTACATATCCAGCGTTTATTATTGCCTCAAAAGCAAAGCAAGGTCATTGGTGCATAAGCACAAGCTTAAATCTGAATTAACTTCAATACTTGAAACTTAAGCTTAACTTCGTTTTAAGTCGTCCTACTTGATGATATGATTGAAATCATTAAAACAGTGAGTAAAATTGTTGTAGGTTGGGCCCGTGTTTGGACGAAAGATGATGAAAGGCTACATTGATCAGAAAGTTAACAGATCGTTTGCATCTGAAAGTCGTATAGGCAAGTCACTGGCTCGCGTTGCTCCTTGTTATCACCATCATCGTCAAAGGGGGACTGAACGGCAACTAAATCGGCAGCCATATACTGCTGACTACTTGCAGCATATGGTGTAGTTCATGTTTGTGCCATAGACGGCTTCTCTTGATATATTCCGTCTTTTGCTTGTACGCCAGTCAAAAATAATGTGATAACTTACAATGATGTTTAAAGGTGGGTATTAAAAGCAAGCTTTATTGAAGTGACAACAGACTTCCCTGAATTAACTTAAATTAGACAGTAATTAAGGGAAAAAATAGGAGCTCCATGGTGGTGTACTACATTGATTGGCGTGTTGGATTTTTCGATCAGAGGATGGGTGGTTCAAGGCCTGATCTCGGCATCATGTCATGTTCGACTCTCAGGTGTTGAAGTGGGGAATGCTGGGAGAGAGGTAACCCTAAGATGGACTAGCACTTATCGACGGTGGAGGAGTGAGATGTCTAGTTGTTTCATGAAAAGGAATTTGGAATTAAGTGCTGGTATACCCATCTTTTCTAACAAAATGTTGATGTGGGATGGACAGCAGAACATTCTTCCATTTTTGACTGTTGCTGCCTGTATAAAAAAAGGGGTAAAAAATCACTCCCTAGATTGTAGTGTCCCTAAATGGTTATTCATTTTGTACAATATATTTTATCTCTCATATATATTAGAAAGGCTGTCATTGAGGATTGCCCTCCTGATCAAGTTAGAGTAGACCGTGGCCACGAGTTTTATTCGAAACTCTTTGTACAGGAGTGTATTGCTGACTTCAGGACAAATACCCAGCGTGATCCACACCGCCAAACCGAGTCAAAAAAGGTAAAGCAAAACACTGTTAATTCTCAGTATTTCTTGATACTTTTTGGCCAGTGCTGCAACTGACTTTACCAAAGGGGATTTTATGGCCATGGATAAACTTCATTTATTAAGTTTCACCAATGCAATTTTGCTTGTCGCGACTGAACCTTGACATATTAAAATGGTTTTCTTTTTTGCAATTTGTTCACATTGCATGCCTACCATTTATGTCACGTGACTAATTGTTTTAGAGTAACCTAGTGGTTTCATTTTTTGTGCAAAATTGAGAACTGAAATTGATTTCAAATTTTAAATTTCGTTTTTCTTAGGGATTGAAAAATGAAATTTGATGCTGAATTTCAATTTTCGTTTTTTTGGAAATTGAAAATTGAAAATTGAAGTGCATTTTCGTTTTTCAATTTTCTAGAAAAATGATTGGCACTTAAGTACACGCATCTGCTTACTCTGGACAGTTACGGATAGACAAAACTTAACGTGTTTTCACCGAGTTTTATACCACGCCAAAAAAAAAAAAGAAAAGAAACACAGCCAATCACAATACGAGAAGGCCGTTGGATATTCGACGGTATCACACCCAACAATACCCATCATGCATCGCACGTGTCACCATGGATTGCGCTGGGTAAGTGCGGTATCTTCCATGGCATTGTTAGCAATTATTGAATGAGGCTGAGTAGGAGATGAAGAATTGTGCAGATCAAGGAGCCAAGGTGGATAACACCCTCCGAGATCTGCAGAATTCTTCATATTCTACGAAAGCCGAATTCAATAATTGCTTTATTATTCCTTCAATATATTTCCTCGTTCTTAAAGGAGTCATTGTTTTTCCGCTCACCAAATATAACACAACCTTATCCCCAGGTTTTCTCGGTCAACGGTTCAATAATCTGCAGGCGGCTGCACTTTTGACGTTATTTTGACGTCATCGGTTTAGTAATTTAGAGCGGGCTGCACTTTTGACGTCATTGGTTCAATATTTGGCCAACAGCAGCTGGTTATGGTGAATTTTGCGGTGGTTTTAACCAACAACGGGGAAACATTTTGAATGAATAATATAATGCACTGTGGTTATGCAACGCTCTCTCGTGGTGTATCATGGAATATCTCACTTATCACTTGTATTTTCGCGTTATAGCACAAAAAAGTATTGACTGACTGGTGTCAAACACACAGCTGCATTATATACCGGTCACTGGAGCTTGGGTTATGTATCTACTTTTTTAAAAAACACGTATATCACGGGTGCTATCAGATGGACGGTTGCCAGCACAACCACCTTCGCTCTTCAGATCTAAACATTCACCGGTGTTCATGCTATATTACAGTGTAGATAAACTGCTAGTGAACGCGAGAGCGTTCAGCAGTTTTTCTAGACATCAAAAGTGCGTTATTCTCTTTTACAACATAGATAGGAACCTCCGTGCGTTCTGATTAGTGTTCTGATTGGTCAAAAACCCATGTTTTATCAGAGTATAAAACATAGAAAAAGCGCCTTTTACTGTTTTTTCGCCACATCACCTCAAGTCAAATTTTCGTTAGAGATTGCGAACAACATTTGCTTTTAAGAAATTTGTCATGGAGTTCTCTGCGAAGCAGCAGAACGTTTTGAAGACGAGACATATCCGCGGCGTGTAAAATCTCTATTACAAATCAAGAAGCGAATGAAGAAGCGTAAGCCGTGTACTACACTGCGATAAAACACTCAGGACATTGAGAACACTCGACGTGTAGAAACTACAACACTAGTCTGTGGCTTGTGTTTTCTATATTTCCCTTAAATATTGCCGTTCTCTGATTGGCTGCACTACTCACAATCTATTCTGTGATACATAGCAGGGTGCGCTGGGGCCGCTTCTCGGTGTTTTCGAAGTGTATTTGAAGAGTATTTAGACTAGAGTTTCAAAAGAACTACTCGCGTGTTAGCGGACAGTTGAACTACTCGCATGATAGTTGACAGTTCAACTACTCGCGTGATAGTAAAAAGTTAATGAAGACCTCTTAAAAGTGTCAATGAACTTCAAAAAAAGCTAACGGTGAACGTGCGCTTACACGTAACGTGCGTTAACGTTCACAGTTAGGTTTTTTTGTATGGCGTATGCCAACTTGCCACAATGGGCTCTTTTACACAGATGAAGGGCTCTGCCCGAAACGTTTGTACATTTTGTAATGTTGACACTTTTAAGAGTTTTTTATTAGCTTTTTACTATTACTATAGTGTCACGCATCATTTTTCAATTTTTACTCGCGTGATAGCTGGCAGTTGAACTACTCGCGTGATAGCTGACAGCTCAACTACTCGCGTGATAGCTAACAGTTGAACTACTCACGTGATAAGAAAATAAAAATTATTGATGGCATAGATATGCAAAAGTGTCAAAATGTGAAATATCACAAACGTTTCGGACATAACCCTTCGTCAGTGTGAAAACCGTTAAATTCGCGAGACTGTTAATTTGAAAATAAAGGAAAACAAAGCGCGCGGAAACTAGAAACACGCGCGCTGTTTATATGAAATGGAAAATATTATTCAGGCCCTCTGGTTGCATAGTGCCGAGCCTAAATATGAGTTCCATTTCTAACTGCTTCCGTCTGAAACTGACACCAGAACACCTCCTTGTGCCTCTTACAGCAACGTCTGATAAACTATGACCGGGAGAGTTAAAGTGTTCTGCGACCGGGAAACCACCAGTGTTTTTTTCTTTACGCCCCGAAGATGTTCGCCGAATCATCGAATCGTTGGCGTAGAGTTTGACCGGTCTCTCTGATGTACAGCTGGGGGCATACACGGCACGAGATGCAGTACACAACGTTCTCTGATTTGCAGGTGAAGCGTTCACGGATGGTGGTTGAGCTCTTGGCTCCACATACATGGACGTTGGACGATGTGTATAAGCAAGTGCGACAGCGGGGATGCCGACATGCGAAAGTTCTCCACAAGGCTTATCGTAGAGGAAATAACTCTTCTGTATGCCTTTCGAGGCCAGGAAGACTAAATTCACCGTGTTTTCCTTGAATCACGTATTGTACGATTTAATTAACAGTGTTTTAAAATGAAATTCGAGTCTAAATAAACGCGAACGTACAGATATCAAAACCACAGCGGAGAGCTGATCTATAGCTTTCTAAAGGCCTATATCGTCCTGAATCGACTACTGAACAAGAGCTTCCTACACATGGAGGATCGATTGAACTTCAAACAAACTCGGACATCTAGCCCATCTAGATGGGCACCAACATGGCGGCCGGAGACCAGCAGAAACATCTGTCACTGAGTTTTGCTACAAAAGCGTGAATTTCTCTCTCGAAGAACTAAAAAACGTAACAGTAATACTTTATTCTAATACAAGAACTGTTCAGATAGCCGAATTCCCCGAAATAAGTCACCTTTTAAACCAACATGACAGCTCTCTCGTCCGTCATGTAAATGCCACGTCACGCAAAAGCTAAGAAATTCAAGCGTAGTCTATTACTAAACCAAGAGCCCATTCGGAGTGAAAATTTGTAGGAATATAAGTTTTTAGCTGCTCTTATACATCATGATAGTAAAATCCCTGGAGGATCAATAGTTCTGAAGTTTGAATTTTAGTGACGTCATGTGAAAACCAGCAATTGCACCTTCATTGGACTTAATGATATCCTCCGGCAGACTTCCTTGAGACAGCAGTTATAGAAAGCTAATTGAACAACGCCAGCTCCGAGATACCGCGCTAAGTGATATTCAGTGGAGTGTAGCCTTGGTACAACTTAGCGCCGATTGGATAAGAGGCAAAAGGAGGGGGGGGGGGGGGGTGGTTGGGCTAAACATTTCAGGCTAGGTCAGCTCTACAAGATTCTGCCATAAAGGAATCCCCCACCCCGCTCCCTTTTCCGGAAGGAAAAAAAACACAACTTCATCAATCGAGGTGGTTAAATCTGCGGGTACGTTTTGGAAATACAGGCAGATATTACAGACCAATAAGTTACGTGACATTTCTGTTCAATAATTGTCACTGTACAATATCTAAAATTAGTATAAACCACACAAGTGAATAGTACTTTTCGGGCGCGCTGATTGGCTAGCTCGGAGATGATTAGCCAATATCTAGTCACCTCCGAGCAGCAGAAGAAAAACAAAATGGCTTCCCATTTCGCTTCGGTTTCCGAAAAGGAAATGATTTCAGTGAACGACGAGGCTGTACCAAAAAACAAAAAAATGGCAGCAAAGCCTGATGTACACAGTACTTAATGGAAGTTATTTATCTCTCCAACTTCACATTCTAAGGCGAAAAATCAGAATACAATGGCTTGTTTACGAAAACGGTCGAGCACTAAAATTACAATGTAAACAATGAAACATCTAATTACAGCTTGGCTTCAACAACAAGAGTAGTTTACTCAACCATTGAGGAAATGACATCGCAGCAACTTAACAAGTGCCTGCAAAAAAATTATTTGTCGGCAAGACCGCGAGATGGAACTATTTACAATAAAAAAACTCGCTTACCGCTATTCGGGCGCGATTTTTTTTGTCCGACCATTTGTCGGTATATTGTCACAAATAACATTTACCACTGTTCACCTCCACTTCGGTGAATAACTGTTAAGTAAACTGCTAAACGGCACCGAAACCACTCATTTGAAATGAGTGCCACTTGTATTAAAGAGAGAATTGTGGATAGGGATAAAAAAACATATGGGCGGGCCGGCGCGGGTGGGGAAGGGGGGGGGGGAAATTATATCTACATGTACTTGAAAACAAATCCCTAACCAGAAAGCAAGCTAAAAATAGGAAAAAAAAACGACATCAGCCGTGAACAACACAGTAAACAAGCTAATATTAGGGGAAGTTGTGAAAAGTTACACAAAACGTTTAGGTTTGCTGACCCGGTTTTAATAGCTTCAGGTATAAATACTTTCGTACTTGTTCTTCCTTTACATTTTTTTATTACACGTGATAGCTGACAGTTGAACTACTCGCGTGATAGCTGACAGTTCAACTAATCGCGTGACAGTTGACAGTTGAACTACTCGCGTGATAGTTGACAGTTCAACTACTCGCGTGATAGCTGACAGTTGAACTACTCGCGTGATAGGTGACAGTTCAACTAATCGCGCGATAGTTGACTCGGGCTGCTTCCTCGTCAACTGTCACTCGAACGCGATAGAAATCTCAAGCTCCTAATCTAATTGTTAAGTAGATAATGAGTAGCGTAGCCAATCAGAGAACGTAATTCGTGATAAAACGCTAGTAGATTTACGCTAAAACTCGATAGAAACACAGAAAAGTTTGTTTTCTTCCATTTCGAAAACACCAAGAAAAAGAAAGGTAAATCAGTTATTCCGATTATCAAAATGCACATTTACTTCACTCGCGCGGTCACTACGTCGCAGCTCATGCTAGTAGGGAGAAGTTGAGATGTTAGTGCGCCCTTTTACTAGGCGTATTGATAATTATAAGTTATATAATTGCAAGTTAATTATATGACTTAATGATTATAAGTTATATAATTGTATATAGTTGTAAAATCTTAAGTAGGTAATTTTAAGTGATACAAGTGATTATATAACTTGATAATTAAAGGTTATAGAATCTACGTTACCCGCTGTCAGATTCTTCTTGAGGATCGACACTGGTATCTAACTTCCGAGCACCTTCACGAATTCCATAAGGAGCTACAATAATAAATAAAACAATATTTTAAAAACTGGAAAGTTAGAATGCTATCCGACCCTGCTACCCAGTATGTTTTTCGTAACGCACATAGAATACTTGTAGGATTATGTTTGCCAAAATGATAAAGGTTGGAGCGTGAATCCAATTTAAATGCCAGAGGAACGTGAACTGAGGGAAAGACGAGAAATATTTACGATGGCCGTGACTACTGGTTGTTGTCGTTGTTGTTGTTGTTGTTGTTTTTCCCCCTTCGCGTAAAACACACTACTTCGTCGCTCAGCATAAAAGAACGAGAATGCGTAATGCGAAGTATATGTGAAATAATTCATATTTGTACTGCGGTTGTAGATGAAAGTGAAGAGTG